>DF239881.1:67588-131903 GCA_000507305.1 Breviolum minutum Mf 1.05b.01
CTACAATGGCACCCTACGATGGCACCCAGCAATGGCACCACGTCCACTGCACCCTGCAATGGCACCCTGGTGCCACGTCCAATCCGCCAAAGTGGTTCGTCGCCTTCCCCCCTTATTGGAAGTGAGAACCCCTATAGCTATATCTGGGGATAAACAGAAACATGTTCATGTAAATTAGGGTCAAAATCATGGAAAACACAAAGATAAAACAACATATCCGTGTCAAAAACATGAGAAAACACAGATAAGAACAGCCTTTTCACCGAACATATTGCGCTAATAGCATGGCTTTGCTTCAAAAGCTTTGCAAAAAACGCATAAATATCAATATTTTCTTTCTAAGCTGTGAAAAAAGTTGTAGAAACTGTGGGAAAGATCCAAAAAGAGGTGGAAATCTCACAATTTTGGCTTCGAAGAAACGGTGACGGTGTGTGAGGGTGCAGCCACTCACAAATTATAATTCTTTGATCATGTACACAAATTCAAGCAAGCACACTATTGGCTGTATTTTTCTGACCGCCGTGCCCCGCCCCTCCCCAAGTATACATTTTTTTACAAAAAAACACTTGTTTGTTACATGTTTCTGTTTTTCACATTTCCTTTCAGTTTTTTCAGCCCCAAGTATAGCTATCGCCGTATCGCTATCTGGGGAAAAAACTTGGCTTCCAAACTTCTGGTAACAGTGTCCCAGATCTTGCAGGACTACCCAAGGCAGCAGCATCCAAAAACTTTCGTCGCCAGGTCACCTGGCAGGTTGCGTTTCGACGCAATTTGAAAGTTGGATGAAACAAAGGAATGAAATCATCAAAAACACAATGGAAATTGTGCGAGTTTTAGGAAATCCCTTCAGACTTTCTCCAAACTTTGAATTTCGAAATCTGCAAAAATGTGTGTAAAAAACCCTTTAAACAGTTGACTTTTACAACTTCGCCAAGGTTCGGTGCGAAGAACTTTGGCTTCTGCCTGCACAGTCGGGCTGACCTGGTCACCCTTGAGAAAGAATGTATCATGTGAATCATGGGACATAAAAACTTACAGAGGGATTACATTACAATAATTGTATATCATTATATCAATCATATCATTATATTATATTAGGTATTAGGCTTTACGGCAGTTTCAATAAATGCCTGCAGATTCTCCTTGGTCTAGAGTCATCATGACTTCACAGGTGTCTAGTTTTGCTGTCTTTTATGACCGGAATGATTTCTTGCAAGCAACCCCCCCGCCTTGGTGTATGGACATTCTTTGTCATACCTTCAGACGACAAAAGGAAACTCTGGCACCAATGACGATCCCAACAAAAACACACTAAACAAGGAAAAAATCTAAAAACATGAAATAACAGTCATATGAAAGTGATGTGAAAAAAACTGGAAAAAGAATTGCCACATTAAACATGCCAAATGGCGTATATTTCAAGGGTACATAGCCGATGGCCTCGTAAAGGTAGTTGGCAGCTACTTGATCATCCTCCACATGAAGATAGATTTCAGTGTCTCCCCAAATATCCCGAATCAAACGTTCGCTGATATTCATCAGGCGACGTGCTAAGCCCTTTCGTCGAAAGTCTGGATCCACACAGAGATTCAATATGTAAGGTTTAGATGGAACTCCAGGTTTACTTGTAGCATTTGGTGCTCGAACACGACCATCATCTGGCCACAAGGAGAGATCCACCAACGCCACGAAGGCAGAGTCTTCGTCTTCCAAGGCGAGGACCAAGCCCAACTCGGGACGTTCCGCGGAACCATGGGGAGCTGGTCGTGATAACAACGGTCGAGGAGAAGCAGCATCTAAACCCACCAAACTACGACGAGCACCAAGACGTCCAGCAATGCCTTTTTTCACACTTTCTACTTCACTCAAATCATCCATTTTCACATTGAAAACAGGTGCCACAATTTGCATACATCGCTCTATATCAGACAAATCTGCTGCAACCACTTTCATCCCTTCAATGTGAAGCTCATCCCAATCCTTTTCAAGTTCAGGACCAAGCAATTCGGCCAATGGTACTGCAGCAACACGACTCCGCTGTCTTCGGGCTTTGTAACCCCAACATGCTCCAATTCCCGCGGCCCACCACCGCGATGGGACTCCATCTTGTCCGGAGCGTCGCGAAATTCCGGAGGGTCGCGAAATTCCGGAGGGGCTCCAAGAGGGCCTGGCAATTGAGATGTCTCAGAATGACATCTTGACATCAAGATTGACAGATTGACATGTCAAAATTCCGGAAAATCCAGGAGTTTTCAACTTTTTGGTCCAACCTTCTCAACTCGGGCCAACCATGTGTGACCGTCAAAATCATGGCAATATGGCAGTGTCTCAGGTCTGAAAAGTGAATCTTTAAAAGCTGACATATTTTTGGTGTATTTTGGTTTGCGTCACGTTTCCTCATTCTGAGCTTATCAAAGATCATCTCAAACATGTCAAAAGGACCTTTCGGCAAAAGCTTTAAGTAGTTTTACCTAAGAGTGTGCTTTGATTCCTTTGTTTTCCACATGCCTATCTTGACTCCAAGGTTTGACACATGTGGAATCAATGTAGCCAACGGCTGATTCGAAGATTCGGAAATCACAAGTTGCCTTGTGAAACTTGTGAATAGAATCACAAAAAAATCACAAAGCTTGGCACATGCAATCATAACATCAAGCAGCAATTAGCTATGCAATTACCGAATACACTTCGATGCAAACAGCATCAGCTCCACAGCACCTTTTCCAGCAGCGCGATGCTCCCATCACCATCAAATTGGTCAAACGCTTCGACTTCTCACCGGATGTGTCGCAGTGGCCGGCCGCGGCGTGCTCCGGGTGCGACCACGTCCTGCCTGGATCTCACTTCGAGGAAAACCACACTGTGGCAATTTCTCTCCTTTTAGATTGTCAGAGGAATTTGAAATTATGAACAAACAATAAAAGCAAAGTCAAATGACGTTTGTTGCCTAGTAGGGCCTAGACCTGCTCAAATGGAACACCGGAACACCCCCAACATCTCCCGCATCTGGCGGCGAAACTCTGCACTGCGTTGCTGTTGACGCAAGGCTTCCTGGTGCGAGATTCCGTTTCCCAATGAAATGTTGAAATGTTCCAAAAATCCGAGTTTTCAGTTCCTCGTTGGCAGCAGCGAGGAAAGCGGTCGGGCTCATGGGAACTGGAACCTGCATATCCAAAATGCATCAAGCATTGCAGCATCAAATGAATCGAAAAAAATGTATAATACATTAATTAAAGTAATTTAAAATATATATATAATGGGGCAATATTATGGCAATATCTAATATGGCAAATTGGCAATACATCACAGTAAAAACTCGGTAATGCGTTGTTTTATCCTGACTTAAAGAGACCTGAATCTTCCAACAAAAAAAAACCTGTGGTCTCATTTGGTACATCATCATGTTCGTGTTTTCATTGTTTGGTGTAGGATCACACGCCTCCTCTTCGATCTTTGAAACTTGTCGAATACCTTGCATCATGGTCTCATAAACTGAGTAGATCTGCCGCAGCATGGCAAAGGTGGCAAGGCCAAAGATGAAGATTGTGCCTTGGGATTTAGATCCGATACACATGATGTTTTTTTCATCTCATACATGAGCTATCGTGACGGGGCGTCATCCTTCAATTTAACCTGCTTGGCCTTCTTCTTGATATGGCAAATTATGTCAAATTGTCATTGGCCAACTTTCACCCAGGAACAGAGCTGACCGCGTAGCGACATGGCCGTCACCATAGGTGAGGGACCCGTCACATGAAGCCAATCATGAGTAGCCTCGGTTCAAGAGCTACTCAGCTCGGTATCGCCATCAAGCTCTAAACAACAAATGCCAAGGGAAAAGAAGGCTTAAAAAAATCAAGATGCTGCAAAGATGCAGAAAAAGCATCCATTATTTTGGAGACCTGGTGTCCTGATTCAGACGAATGCCTCGAAACAGCCAAGTGAGTCACTCCAATCCGCAAGACAGAAGTTTGATGAAATTTCTGGAAATGCACAGGATGCAAGTCTTTCAATTCTGTTTCATCCCCCAAGACATTCCATCTTTCAGTCTTTCATCATTTTCATCCAACTGAAACGAGTGACTCTTCAGTTGCTTCATCACCACGAGATGCCAAGGAGAGAGAAATATGGATCCACCTCAGCTGAATTTTCTCAAATTCTCTGAGTTGCGTCACTCACTTTGTGTCACCCGAGGCACAGAAGAACGACACGGCCGACGGCCATCTGGAAATGCCTTTCCAAAATCAGCGAATCAAAAGATCAAACAAAAACAAAATGAATTTCAAATGAATGAAATGATTTTTTGCGTATCAAACCGTGTGGCTAATGGACACTAGACATCACTAGACATCAAGTTGACAACTGACCATTGAAAACCGGAGCCTGGAAGGCAGCGAGGTGCTGAACTTGCGACTATAGCTGATGCTCCAAAAAAGATGAAAAAAATGATGAAACAAAAATGCTTTTGACTTGTGGGCTAAGAAAACTAGGTGGTCTTCTGACAAGGTTGCGTGAATGGATTTCAACTGACTTATTGACTTATTGATTTTTCAAAGTTTTGAAGCCTGTTTCTTTGAGAACTGACCAGCGACAAGCGTCACAAGACCGAGAAACAAAAATCAAAGAACAATCTTCCCGACGCAAAAAGCTTGATTGTCTTTCTCACCTTCGATATCTAAGTCTAAGTGTTGAATTTTCCTCCAAAATTCGGCAGTGATGAACGAGATTCTTTCATCGGCTGCGATCCTTTTGCGTCAACAGCGAGTCAAGTCGCATCATTTTTTTCGGTAAAACTCGTCGGGGTTGGGCAGGAAATCGCCACCCACTGGCATGTCATCACCTGGGTCAGCTCAGTCGTGAGATGACTGAAATTGTTCAGAAATGTCACCAAATTTTCTTCAAGCGACAAAGAAAGCCGCGCCACAATTCTTCAGCACGCTCCTGGTCTTTCACCAAACCTTCCTGGATCTTTCGATCGTCTCTGAGACCTACAAAGCAGTTGGATCCTTGCTGCTCTCATGTCTTTCACATTGTGTCACCCCAACAAAACAAACAAAACACATCTTGAAACATGTGTCTCAAGTGGATGCATCAATTTTTCCAAAG
The DNA here is from genome assembly GCA_000507305.1 of Breviolum minutum Mf 1.05b.01. Classification (NCBI taxonomy): domain Eukaryota; class Dinophyceae; order Suessiales; family Symbiodiniaceae; genus Breviolum; species Breviolum minutum. Next base: position 72,695 of record DF239881.1, read on the forward strand.
ATGCACTTTCATCGAAGGTCTGCCCACCTTCTCTGCGTAAGTGCTGCAGAACCTGTTCTGTTGCAGACATGCAAGGCATGCCTGAAAGCAGCAAGTCAACCCCCGCGCATCTTGCGGAGCTAGCAACATCCAGAACAGCAAGACAACCTTTAAGACCGAAAGATATTTAGATTGGATACGAATGGATACGATTCATTTCGATTCCTATGATTCCTTTAATGCGATTCAAAAAATCTCTGGCATTGGACATATGCAAATTTGCAAATCATTAAACCCTCTGGTCAACTAACATGTCCTGAATCTTGCCCCCACCTGTTCAAAAAATTCCACAACATCTTCATGGTCACATAATATGATAACATGGTCACCATTTTCCCATTTTCCTCGTGTTTTTTACTCGTTCCTCCACGTTTGACACGTCGATTCGCCTGGATCTCCACTCTGATAGCCCCCAGTGGAGACTTTGGCGCACAAATCGGATTCCACATCGCGGCGTTTCGCGGCACTGTTGACCTTGCAAAAACTAGAAAAAAACACGGGAAAAAATTGGAACTATGATGGATTTTTTCTGAAAAAAACTGGACAAAAAGAAACAGAAAATACATTTTTCACTTCTTATACGTCTTTCAATATCTCGGTCAACGTCCAAAGAACGTATCCATATTGAATTCGCCCAAGCATCCATGTCGTTCACCGTCGGTGAAGTTTTCAACTCAGGATCGGTGACTTTTGCCTCATGGAACTGCAAGTTTTGCAATTTATTTCCACACAAACCACATGCTAACCGTGTCTGCAAAGGTGGTCGTACCAGGCTCAAACATTTGACAACGAAAAGATACAAAACACCACAAAACACCACAAAAATCTGTGAAAACCCCCTTTTTGCCTGCGTCTTTGAGCTGGGCAGTTCATCCCCAGTGTAGCGCTGGGCAATGGCCACAATGCGCTCCCGGCGCTTGCGCAAAGCACACAACTGGGCCTCCGCTTCTTCCACGGTGGGCCTCGTTGAACTGACACCAAGATGTTTTCGAGCTTGTCGGACCTGGCACCTTCCAAAATTCATGAAATGTTTGAAAAATCCACCCTTTCAAATGAATGAAATGTGTCCTTTTTGATTTCAAACGTGTCAGGCAGGAACCGAATTGAAATTGATCTGGGGTTCAAATTTTTTTGCATGTCTTGCAGCCAAAAAACAGGTCCACCTGCATCGGGCAACACGAACTGCAAACAACTCTAAACTGACTGATTACTGTACGGAAAAACACCTACCGACGGACAATCCAACGTGACACAATCGCCCAAACAAAACTCGACCGCAGACTGGACGCCGCCTCCGCGAAGACATCCCGCTTCTCATCTCCGAAAAGGTCGTCGAGTGAAAGGGGCCCTTTGTCTCCCTTGCAGGAGGAACAACGCAAGAAGCAACGAGCAGACAGCATCAAAAACACAATGGCCACCTCCAATTACACACAACTTTGTTTTATTTTATGCCTGCATGCACCAACCGTGGATCCGGCTGGTTTCCTGAACACAGTCTCCCGGTCTTGGGCCCTGCGCCTCCATTTGCAAGGCTTCTGTCTCGAGCTCCAGCCATTCCTGCGCTCAGAGCACAAACAAACCACGCGCGAGACAGCACAACCACCCCACGCTGGGCTGAGCAAAACGCCGTCACCCAAGGCAACGCAGCCACAAACGCACACAACGCGAATGCCAATCAATGCCTTTATTCTGCTTTTCCAGAGGTCCACATTTTGGCTCGGAGACCATGACAAAATCATAGACATCGACTTCTGAACCTTGCCGCAACGATACTGTCAGCACTAATAGTCTCTAATAGGTGCACTGGGTAGACAACGCCTCTTTGGGCGATGAGCACTTCACGGAGGGACTACGTCAATCGTCCTTCCGCATGTGGGTCCAGCGAAAAAAAAACAAAGCCATTGGGTATGCCACCATCAAAACATAAGTCTCTAGCTAATACTGCTTACATCATGGCCACTAGGCTTGGGCGGGACCCGTTCCACACCTTTCAAAGCATTCATGTCAGGAGGTCAGAAATGATGCCTCAATTACTTCATTGAAGAAAAGTGCATGAGGTGGTGGGGTGGACGGTTCTGGTACAACACTATTGCAAATGCCATAGATGTTGGAACATTGAAGCTGATGCCTCGATTCCTTCAAAGATTGCAATGCAGGTGTTGGGCACACCTCTTCCCAACCCAAGCAACTCTCTTTACCACGAATCACTGAACCAACCAAACTCCCCACTCCTTGGCTAGGGAGTTCTATCCCAGTTTTGTCAGTTTAACCACTCCCCTTGACCCTGCGAAATAAGGATTGAATAAGACTCCATGCGTTACTTAATCATACTTAATCATGGTTTAAGACTTCATCTATGGAGAGATGGATTCATCTTAATATATATCATATCCATGCCAGAAGTCATAACAGGGGTAGGCTACTATTGATGGAGAAGTTCAGAGCTCTATTCACGCCAGAAACAATGCAAAACTGCTTTCGTAGCTTAGAAAAAAAATCTCACTTGTGTATTAATCATTTTTCTCACGGTTACTGAAGAAATCTGAAGAATTTCTTTCCGATCCAGTTAGACAGTTTGTCTTGATATGTATTCATCTCCAAGCATTCCGCATGAATTGCTTAAAAACCTAGGGATGTAAATTTCTTGGAACATATAAGGGTTTGAAGTCCAACAAACAAAAACTTTTCTCAGCTTGCAACATCATGACCATTGTGACCATGGTGTGGGGAAGTCTGTCTTTAGACAACTTCGGGTTCATGAAAACGTCGGAGAGTCTGACGAACACAGAGTTGTCGAAATTCATGAAAAAAAAGTCTCCTGATACACCAAAGAAGCTTGTGGTAGTACCCAACATGCCAGTGGATAGTGAAGATTATTACCGAACCGTTGACAAAAACAAAAGACAACAGATTCATAGATTCTGTCTTCTTGAATATGCTTTCACGCTTGGGTGGGGATGTTCTGCTTCCGAGTAAGAAAGACTTGCCGAAACGTGGCGAAAAGTCCTCCCCAACGTCGCTTTCCGACGTGGAAGTCGTATCAGAGACTGCTCTTTGACAGTTGAGCTGTGTCCGATCTTGGATGGTCACCGTGCCTCAACCAAAAACTCACCGAAAACCGACTCAGACACTCATGCAACACCAAGGTCCAAACGTACATCTTCCCAGGAGAAATCATCGCTCATTGCGAAGTGTCAAAGCAAATGGCAAAATGGTTTCCCTATGTTTTCCTGTCAAACGTGGCACAAACAGGAACTCCTGCACGAAGAAATCTATGGTGTCAAGAGTCTTTGTAGGTGTCTTGCCATTCATTAAACAATGACCATGAAACATAAAGTGAGTCCGCATCTATTGACCCGTCAATGAAACCTGTGGGCAATGCTTCAGTGATGACGAAAAGCAAAAAGATGCACAAAACAAGCTGAATGAATCCGACGTTAATTGTCCATGGAAAAATCTCACTGTTTCTAGTAGGGCCCAACGGCGTTATTTTCTCAAAGAAAATAGTGAAGAATCAAATGGCACCCTATCAAAGAGATACAGCTGCATCACGATTTGTAGATCATGATTCTATGTCTGTGCTTTGGCAGCTTTCCTTTTTTTCCATGCCGGGTCACATCATGAAATCTGTCGTCATGACTCATCATGCCCAGTTTAGTGATGCATGTGTTTTTTGGTGAGCATGTAATTTTTGCTGAAACACATGCTGCCCGGTCTCATTCTCATCTTCAGTGGCATCCTGGCATCCTTCTGTTTGAAAACCAAAACAAGACCTCAACATGGACAAGACATACAACTACAAATTTGGAATCATGCACCAAATGTCATGTTGTTCACCACCAAACCATTCTTGAAATCAAACTTGCCGTGAAAAAATCTCTGCGAGGACATACAGAGCACAGTGCCATGCTGGAAAAAAAAAGTAATAAGTACAAAGTACACTCTACACTCAATGCAATTGAACGTACTTTCGCACAACTCGCGACATGGACCACCACCAAATTTGACAACCTTTTCCACCCCCCACACTTTCATTTTTCCGAGTCTTGAAGTGGGACATGGAAATAAAAACTTGGACAAATGGACGAAACAGGATCGCCACAACTTGAAATCAACAGTGACATGCATAAGGTACAAAGTGTCAGAAAATCTTCATTGAAATCTTGACGAAACGATAAAACTAAGACTTACACCGTTTTTTCTTTTTCGATTTTTTTTAGATCTTTTTCGACTCGGTTTAAGTCCAAGCATCAGCATCCTTGGCCAACATGTTTCAGCCTGGCGCCAAGACTTACGAGATCAAACACGAAGGCAAGGCTGAGCCCAAAACATGCCTAAAACACGTCAAAATGCTGCTTAAAAAGCTGTTAAGTACATGAATTCGGAGCAAAGCTTGCGTGCACAAATCTCTTTTTTCACACGAGCGGCTTTGTCTCATCCTACGTTTGAGATCTCTTCCGTCCCTGTTTTTGTTCAGCCTCAGATTTGAGAGCCCTTCCAACCTTTGCATCCCAATCGTCCACCTGCTTTTGCAGGTCATAAGACCTCTTAGATCTTGTGTCAAGACCTTCAAACTTGAGCAAAGGTAGTTGTGGCCTTGTGCTGGGGTGGTTCGGAACACTCAGATTGGTGCTGGCCAACTGGAAAGCCATTCTGAACAGCCTGGCCAGGTCCGTTGGGCCGAACTCTGAATGTACAACGACCTTTCGATCATCAACGGTTCCGAACCGAATCAAGTACTCTTCTGACAAATGCTCATAGACCTTTGATAGGTCAGACGGTTGCAGCTGGTGCACCAGGCTCTGCCAGCTCTCTTGAATGCCTTCAGGCGTCCCTTGCTCATCTTCTTGATCCCCTTCCGGCCTTAGCTGATAAACAATCGATAAACAATCAACTCGTCCCATCATTTCATGACGCGTGGAAGGCAAAAAGAATACATTTCAGACATCGCATGTTATCTCCATTCGATTCAAAAAGTATTCCTCAAAAGTTGCCAAGGTGCCTTGGTGACGAATGCGTTTGCTCCGACGGCAATTCAGAGGCCAGCGACTTATGCCAGGCTAGCCGTGGAGATGCCATCAAAAATTCACACATTCGCATTGAGATGTCTTGTATTTGTTCAAAATCATTGCCATAATTTGGTTCGGCATGTAAATGCCTGCCCCATCGTTGCTGGAGTCTTTGGGCCTGAATGCTCAAAGCAAATGGATTGCATTCTCGTGGTAGCTGTTGAAACGGAGTATGGTTCATTGCAAAGGTCTGAAGACTGTGAAATTCATCCGGAGCCGTTGTGCTACAGGCCAACAGCCCAGTCCGAACCAATGCTCTCACCAGCAACTCCACTCCAATTTTGCGAAGGCCTGGTTCATCTCCGTGGTGCGTTTGGTGCACTTTGGCAACCTCCAGAAGCTCCTTCAGAGAAACAGTGTCGATGTTGGAAACGCTTCCAAAGTCGGCTGGCGTGATGCCAGGAGGCAGGCTTGTCAGATTCATGGCCATCATCACTCCATGCAGTCGTTTTGCGGCTGGCCAAGATGCCAGTGTCAGTGGTTCTCCAGATCTTAGGCACTTTAGCACAATTTGCTCCTCTTCTTCAGTGACCGGCCCATTGATCTTGTGAGAATCTCTGCGATGAGATATCATTCTCGTCGCTTGCTCTCGCAATCCTGTGTTGTCTTTCATCCGTCTCTGATGAAAAAAGTCATGCAGATGAGCCTTGCGGTGATCTTCGGTGCAGCGTTTCTTGGCCCTGTGCACTATGTCGAATACTTGTAGGTCGGTGCTTTCATGATCTTCCTCATAGTCCATGTCAAAGGCTCCAAAATTGCCTTTGATCATTCCACATTTCAACAGGATTTGTATCACGGCAGCATCCTCAACTTCCAACCACCGTAGTCCAGCCAGGAGTCGATTATCTGAGGAGTCCACCATTTCCTCCAAGGGCTCGACATTTGTGGATGCTTCTTCTACTTGTGGTGCCGCTTTTGGAAAGGCAAAGCGACTTTCAACTGCGTTCCTGGACAGGAGTGTCAAAGTTCCACAAGCACTTGGCAAAGCTGCAGAGCTACTAGAGCCACTTCCTTGAGGCTCCTCCTTCCTCGGTGAACAAATTGTAAGTGGCATGAGGTGAAGTAAAGGAAAACAACAACAGGCAGCAAAAACATGAATAAACCAGATTTGTTGGGGACTATACTACAGCATACTACAGCACAAAAAGGATTGTAGCGCAGACGGCAAGTGTCATGTACACAATAACTTGTGAAGAAGGGTCAGTGCCCTGAAGCAATTCCTCCACACAGGCGTCAAGTGCAGCCACAGATGCCTTCACATGTAAGGGCACTTCAACCGCTTTCTCATCCGTGGCTGTCAAAAGCACCCTGCCTAAATCGTCGTCGAAGAGAACAACGACCACGGTTAATTCAGTTGGATCCATGTCGATCTTCCAAATGCCCATCTTTTTCAGGGCATCCCAAACCCAGCAGAAGCTGTCCAAAACTGTTTTGGTATCCTCACGGCCTTGAAAAATGTGTTTAATAGTTGCACGTCTGCCAAATTCTTCAAAGTGGATCAACCCTGTCTCCACCAACCTGTCCAGAATGCATTCAATAAAAGATACAATAGTCTGCTTTTCCAAATTTGGAGTGTCTTTCCTTCTCAACAAATGTCTTGGTGGATGGATATGTGGATGTGGCTCTTCCAGCCATGTAACCCGTGGTCCTTGGTTGTTCATGTTGCGTACAACCGCTAGCCCACTTTGTTGCCTATTGACGAGAGGCAAAACGATGGATCCCAGGTTGATGTCACGGTCAGATTTCAATCCGGACTTGTCGGCCAAGGAGAATTCTGATGCTCCAATTGCATCACATCCAGTCACCCAACTGCGTGCAACTATGTCGTAGCCACCAAGGCACGAAGCATACATCCACTGGGACGAACCACAAGACCAATCCACTTCATAGTATCTTTGTGGATTTATTGGCGAGCACGGCCCCTTATAGCCTCCCTCGTCTGGCAGCATATGTTCATCCAACGGCTTCCTCATATATCTAACATCATAAACCTTCACCTTGTGCCATGGGTAGGTTGTCACTGCCACATGGGCTGAATTCCAGGGACAGCATTTGATCGCGCTGATATGTTCTATCTGGGATTTCAATACAACCCTTTGGCATGATTCTCTGCAATCGCCCAAGAACAACTGCCCTTTGCTTCCCACCAGCATTGTCCGAGAGCTTAACCAGTCTGCACATGTTCCATTCTTGATATCAAGCTTTCCGGTCCAACCATGTTGAAAGTTCAGGATTTGCACTGCGTCTGGACTGATGATGCCAACTTCATTTGCCTCAAATTCCTTTCCCACTGCCAAGGAGATGATCCCAGGGGTGCTCTCCTTGTGTCGCCAGGATATGTTGCCTGTGGCGTCGTATTCCAAAATATGCGTCTCATCCTTTCCGTGGAGGAAGATGAGGCTCTGGCTGGCTTCGATGCCTTGGATCGCAGTGTCAAACTCCAGATTGGTTCTTTCTGTTTGAACCAAAACAGGGTTATATTGAGGATCAACTTGAAAGTAGCCAGGATTTTCTTCTTGCAGTTCTTCGGTCGATAGATCAAAGTGGAATTTGTATAGAGTGTATTCCATTCCTGGGAAGCAGCCAATGGCCTCTGAACCTTCCAAACGAGTGAAAACTCGCTTTGGTCGCCCTTCGGCAATGCTCTGGGTATACAATTCAAAGCTCAGGGACGATTGCAGTAAATTGTCCCGAACCACAATTCCAGGGTCAGGCCGAAGCCTAAGGGTGGACGGGCCCATCTTCCATAGCGTCGGCATCGCTACAACATCCTCAATTTCCTGTCTTTCTTGTGGATGCCATGCATCCCCTCCATACAGTGCATTCTCCAATTGACCTACGTCATCTGAATCCTCTCCATAATCTGGGTTTTGAACATCCTGTGCTGGATCCTTTGAGGCGAAATCCCAATCCTCTGCCTCCAGTTCGTCCAATTGCTGCTCAGCCTGCTCAGCTTCGGATACCAAGCTATCTGCTCCTCCTGCTTCTGCTTCTGGATCGTTCAGAAGACCAAGAAGAAGTTTCCTCTCTGCATCTGTCAGCCCATGCTCCTCCATGATGCTCAAACTTTCAAAGCACCATCACAACGACGTTGGAACGAGATAGGAAGTCTTGAGCAAATTCGCTCTAACGAACCATGCTGTGCGCAGTGTTTCGGACACAGAAAGAATTTGATGTGACGATGTGCAAAAATTTGATGTAAGAAAAGGGTACCAACCCTCAACTTAAGGGAGAATGAAGCCAAAAAAACAACAAGTTTTCGTGAATTTTCTGGATTTCTGCAATGTGACAATCCACGACTTCATTGACACCCCACTTCACCCTGCCTCCATGAGAAACGCATGGAAATCGATCATTAAAACACCGAAACACCTGCGGATGCAGCTTGTTGCCCTCACAATACGGTGCTACCTCATCTCTTTGAGATTGACCCCTAAACTCATAAAATGCTATGTTTGCTGCAATCAACTAGGATCATCTAATCTCGAGATAAATGTTAAATCCATGTCTTTGAGGGGTGCTCTGTGTGAGTCAAGAGACAACGCTGACTAAATGCAAGAGTGGGAGTGACCTTTGGGAAAATAGACGCCGGATATCCCGAAAGCAAGGAAGACATGAAAAAATGAAATGTTGGAGAGGATTGCAAAGATGAGCAGTGTAAGGCATATCGAAACAAAATGCAGCATACACATGTAGTGCAGTCGCAGTGTCATAACGTGCAGTGGAATCCAGCACAAGTTGCATGCAAGAAAAGTTAAACAGGATAATTTTTATACCAGACATTTTTTTACACCAGTGTTGCCACCACTCTTCTCCGACACTTCTACAACAGGTCTATACAACACTCTTCTCCAACACTTCTCTACCACACTCTTTTCCCACACTTCTCTACCACACATCTCTACAACCCTCTTCTCCAACACTGCTCAACAACACTTCTCCTCCAACACTCTTCTCCAACACTTCTCTACAACCCTCTTCTCCAAAATCTTCTCCAACACTTCTGAAACTTCTCTACAACACTTCTGTACAACACTTCCCTACAACGCTTCTCTACAACACTCTTCTCCAACACTTCTCTACAACACAACACTCTTCTCCAACACTTCTTTACAACAGTCTTCTTCAACACTCTTCTCCAGCGCTTCTCGCCGCAAAAGCACCACCACTGAAACCGCAAAGACACCGCCACACCACCACAACAACACAATCACAAACGCAAAAACACAACCACAAAAATACGACCACACCACCACAAAAACAATCACAAAAACACAAAAATACAAGGTCACGACGGGACTACGGTCCCGCTGATTTTGGAAGTTTGCAAACCCAAGCATCCGTGAAATTCTCAACCCTTGCAGCATTTCTGATTTGTGTGAAAAAATGGATTTGGCCTTTTCGATGGTATTTGCGCGACTCTGAGGCCGTTAATTCGTAATTCTATTGGGTACCATCATCAAATTGTAGCGCACGCGTTTTGGACACGCTTTTTTTGACTCAGCACTTGGAAGCCAAGTCGGCCAGGTTTTTCAACGTGTTTGCCTTTCCCCAGTTTGTTCGACAAACAAACGTAAACACGTAGTCCCGAATGAATTCATTCACATCACGAGTGAACTTCTGCTTGTTGCGGAGTTCTTTGCGGATTCATTTGTTCAGAGACTGCCACTTTCTATCTATACATCAATTGACGTGACGTACCATCAACTTCATGACGCAAGTGCACGTGAAGGTTAACATCACACCACCCACCCCACCCCCAACCCTGACGTGACGTAGCATCAACTTCATGATGCAAGTGCACATGAACGTTAATCTCTGTTCCTTATTAATATACACCCCTCCTCCCTCCGCCACCGACCCCGGAGAAATCGTTGTGTTTTCTCATGTAAAATGCGCTTGGCCTTCATTTCGACTGTAAATTTACATGTCACTCCCGCCGACCCCGGAGTCCCCGGAGAAATCGTTATGTTTTCTCATGTAAAATGCGCTTGGCCTTCATTTCGACTGTAAATTTACATGTCACTCCCGCCGACCCCGGAGAAATCGTTGTGTTTTCTCATGTAAAATGCGCTTGGCCTTCATTTCGACTGTAAATTTACATGTCACTCCCGCCGACCCCGGACAAATCGTTGTGTTTTCTCATGTAAAATGCGCCTGGCCTTCATCTTGACGGTAAATTTAAATGTCACTCCCGCCAACCCCGGAGAAATCGTTGTGTTTTTTAATGAAAAATGCGCGCTGTACCAACCCCCCTGGATTCCTTGTGATTTTTTTAGGTAAAATGCGTCTTGCGTTCCTTGTGACTGTAAATTCATATGACCCGCGACCCACCGCGCCCGGATTCCGTATCTTTTTTCAACTAAAACGTGCGTCGCGGAAACCCTTCCAGATTCCGTGTGTTTTCTCAAGTAAAACACGTCTTGCGTTCAATGTGATTGTAAATTTATATGACTCGGGCCGACCGCTTCCACATTCCTTGTCTCTTTCATAGAAAACGCGCGTCGCAGGAATCCTGCCACATTCCTCGGGTTTACTTTCATTGTGTTTTCTCAGGTGCAATGCGTCTTGGGTTCACAAGTCACTGTGAATTCACATGTGATGATGCCAGCCCCTGCCGGATGTCGTTTCTTTTTCCAAGGGAAAACGCGCCTCACAGGAATCGCCGGGAAGTTTCAAAGCTGGAACAAAGGCATATGTTGACCAAGGAGCACTGTAAGTAAAGGCATTGTCAGACTCACACCGCACAAAACGCGTGTCACTCTTCTAAGTAAAAAGTTGACTGTCAATTTAAAAAAGCTTCCAAGAGAAGATTTGATTTGTGGAAACGCATGTGTATGTATCAGAAGATGTGATTTGTGGAAACGGCGGGTAGTGAACAAACATCATCAGTCATCATGTTGTGGGCAAAACGCGTGTGTATGAATGTAGTCGGAGGGCGGGTAGGAATGAACGACACTTGTTATTTTACGTTCGATCTGGAAAAACTTGACATCACCCCACACCCCCAACCCTGACGTGACCTAGCATCAACTTGATGATGCATGTGCACATGAACGTTAACATCACCCCACCCACTCCACCCCCAGCATCAACTTCATGATGCAAGTGCACATGAACGTTAACATCACCCCACCCACCCCAACCTGACGTGACGTAGCATCAACTTAATGTCATGTCAGCATCATGCATATGACTTCATACGTGGTAAAACAAAAACATGCATATTCCACGGGGCCGTACCTACGACGTGAGCAAATACAACCACAAAAACACAACCACACCGCCACACAAACACAACCACACCAACACAAAACACAAAACACAACCAGAAAAAACAAAACACAACAACAACACCACCCAAAACACCACGACACCACCACAAAACGACACCACCACAAAGACAACCACACCACCACAAAACCACAACCACAAAAACACAACCACACCACCACAAAATCACAATCAAAAAAACACAAAAACACAACCACACCACCACAAAAACACAATCAAAAAACACAAAAACACAACCACGCCACCAAAAAAACACACAAAAACACAACCACAAAGACACCACCACAAAAACACAAAACACAACCACAAAAACACAACCACAGAAACACAAAAACACCTAAAAACAACATTTCAGAACAGTTTTCAAACAATAGTCCACCCCAGTCCACCCCAAAATGCCCACTTTACCACAGTTTTAAGCCAATAGTCCGCCCTAGTGGGATCCAGCGAAGTGAGGAAAGGGTCGCTCGGTGACGTGAAAAGTGTCTATTTTACCACAGTTTTGAGCGTCCGACACGCACGACGTGATGAAAAGGTCGCTCGGCGAGCTTAAGAAAATGCGTTTTACCACAGTTTGAACGTCCGACAAGCACGAAGTGACGAAAGGGTGGCGCGGACAAGAAAAAAAATTGCATTTCACCATAGTTTTGAGCGTCCAACACACACGAAGTGACGAGAGGGTTGTCAAATCCACAGGTGCGATCCCTGCGCCCAGGACAGACAAAGAATAGATTTTAAGACTCAAGGGGATTTTCATCTGCAGTCTTTTCTGCAGCCTTTTCTCTAGTCTTTTCTCTCGTCTTTGAAGACACCCATCATTTTCAGCAGTCTTTTCTCTAGTCCTTTCTGCAGTCTTTGATGACACTCTTTCAAGACAGCCATCACTTCAGCAGTCTTTGATGACAGTGCTTTTCTCAAAAGAACCCTTCGCAGCCGCTTTCGGGAAAAATGGAAACTTGAAGAATCCTCGATGTTTACTAAATTCGCATCTCAATTGTGTCAACTTCATTTTCCAAATATATAACCGTCTGGGAGGTAGCTCTGAAGCAGCACTTGACTCATTTGGCAGCTTCAAGCTTGTGAATCTCCCACCTTGGAGGATTTCTGGTGCTCCTTGACCTCTAGCGCCGAGATGGTTCCTGCTGGCAAATGGTGGGTGGAAAATGTCGAAATTGAATATCCGAAGTTTCTCATATAGAACATGTATTGTAAGTTGTAAATCGATATCTAAAGATAAATGTTGCATGCTGTTTGTATTTGTTTGAAGTTTAAAGTCAAAAACAATCAGCATCTATTTGTGTTTGTTGGCAAAAGTTTGTTAGGATTCATATTCATTTCATGCGCATGAAAATGAAGTGGGCATAAAATCCCTGAGCTGAGATGAATCATCCATGACACGAACTCGTTCCTCCGAAGTTTAGAGCCATACTTCGCTCCCTCATCACTTTGTCACCACATCACCTGGCGGCCGAGATTCCACTGCAGCGTCAAATCATCTCTTCACGTCTCTTCGCTCACTGAAAAACTACAAACACGCGACGTGTTTGAAGTCCAACAGCCAACCAGCCAAACCTGTCCGATGCGTTTTGCGATCTTGAAACTAGGCAACAGAATCCATGCAATCGATTCACATTCCACATTCCAGCGTTTTTGCGGAGGGGATTCTATGATGATATATATATATATATTTTTTCGTAATGCTCCATATGTCGGGAGTCCATTCCAAGTACACACGAATCCTATCTGCAAGGAATCTGAAAGTTGGCAATCTGCAGCTGCATCCCCTTTTTTTGACCTCAATCTTTACGAGGCACAAACTTTCCCATCAAACTACGGGCCAATCCCAATCTGCGATTCTGATCTTCACTTAGATGCTCCTTCTTAGGTCCAAAAAGTGCAAAACGCTCAGGATCTGGAGCCACTAAAGCCACGGGAGCGACTTGGAGAGGCGCGGGATGCAGATCATGATCGGGTGGATCGCTTTCAGCCGCGAGCTCATTGGGCTCATTGGGCACATTTTGCTCAATGGGTTGATGCTCCACATCCACATCCAAGAAATCCAAATTCATTTCATCTATGTGACCTCGACGGACTAATTGACTTTGGGTTTGAACCAAGGAAGTTGGCTTTGTTTCAGATACTTCTGCTGCCCTGAAAATCACGGGCCCTTTTCGTTTTTTTCGTTTCTTGCTCGGAGTCTTTGCCTTTTTCCTTTTCTTTGTTGTCTTTCTTTTCACCTTTGGATTCTCATCGTCATCCTCAGTGTTGCGAGCACCTCCATCTTCATCCTCCACATCTCTGGCACCCATGTTCTCTTCAAAGATAAGTCTCCCCATTGCTAGTTCGCTCGGCATTTTTAAGGCCAGGAGCATGTCACGCAATAGTCCTACATCATCTTCAGGAAGGAGTTGTTCAGGTCCCTCAATGGCTTTCAATCGTTCCAAATGTGGGTGGAGACTTTCAGGGATGCTTTCCAAGATCGTTCCTGCCAAGGTTTTTCGCTGATCCAGAAATGCGCGCCATGAGTCGTAGTCCTTCAAGAGTGAAGGTAAAACATCCAGGGATGGCACTTCAGTGGAATCCAAGAAACGTGAACTGGCACAAGCGCTCGATGTCGCTTGGCCTTGCAACTTTGCTTGCAAATCCTTCAACAATCTCAGGCAATTTGAATCCGTTTCGTCTTCATCATTTGTTTCATTGGTCGCATCTTTGCATAGTTCCTTCAAAATGCGGTGTGCTGTTTCGCTCAGTGTTGGTGCATCTTTGTCACCTTTGTCACCTTCGTCGAGGAGGACTTCTGGATATGCAGCAAGTAAGGATCCAACAATTGAGTCATGATAGGCATCGAAGTTCTCTTCCCCGAGTGCGGCGCCAATAATTGATGTGACTCGTTCCCACCTCTGAGAGTTTACTTGATTTTGTACGATGAACAAAGCTTTCCAAATCTTTGGAGCTACGCCTATCAATGCCTTCAGTCTGACCTCCAATTTTTCGACAATATCATCCACTCCTTGAGGCTTGCGGTGCTTCTGCTTGCAAGACTGTACTAGGAACTGCTTTGTTCTTTCCCAAAGATCAAACACTGGCTTTTCATCTTCAAGGAACTCAGCTCGCAGATTTTTTGTGCTCGGTTGTGGAGCTTCGTGCGCCAAGAAAGGTAATTGCACTTGCACAAAGAGTTCGGCATCTCCATGTGATGCAAGTAAAAGCCTAGCTAAGAAGCAATGCCAACGCGAACATTCTAACTCAGGTGTCACACCTAACATCTGTACGATGAAGGTCTCTCTCCTTTGGGCAAAGTTGCTAATGACACAGTTTGTTCTCCCGTTCTTGGAAACGAGAAACTCTCCGGTCTCCTCAGAATCTTCAGTTTTTCTTGACTTTGTGTATTCGTGGAAAAGCTGCCAATACTTCTGCAGTGTCTCGAATTCGTCTTGGTCATCTGCGTCACATTCCAAGGCTTTCTTCTCGTGACCCTCCAAAATTTTCGGAACATCCTGGCATGTACAGCGACTAAATGGAAACCTTTCAAACATGAAGCTACAAACAAATGGAGAACCACCATTCAAATCCATGAGATATCTATGAATTCAAAGCTGTCTTCAAAGTCTTGAGATGAGATGCTGAAACATCTTTGATGACTTGTGGCTAGTTGTCGCTCCGCTAGTGGATGTTCATGGACGTTGGAAAGACGACAAAGATGGTCAAAGTACCATCAGGTTACCGACTTATCAAGGTGTCTGTGGTGTCTGTCATGCCTTCAATTCTGTTCTACAGGAACTTGAAAGTCGAATGAAATCGGGTCAGAAGAACTGGAATCTAGAACTGGTATTCAAAGGGTTTGGCATTCATTAAGTAGCGGCTTTAATGTGGCATAGTTGGATGGCAATGCTCAATAACAGATGCAGAAAAGAAAAGCGTCGTGTTGACTGGAAGATGCAACCTCGAATGGGGAAAAAACATGCAAAATTGCACCAAGCAAGTGTAGCATTACGGATACAGTATCCCGTAGAAAAACAAGAACAACTTGAATATTGATCCTAATTGCTCGACCAGGTTCCTTACAAAGTTATATGAAATGATACATAGGTCTGCTATTTGCCGAGCTTTTCGTGTAGGAAAATGGCAATAAAGATCATGCCGGCTCTTGCATCGCTTTCTGGTGTTTTGCACAGGATTTTGATGGATTTTGACCGCTGGATTCCTCCAAAATAACGAGTCACAGTCAGGACCCCTTCCCCTAGGACCACTAGGACCACTAGGACCACTAGATACCTTCACTTTTCCCTCTATTCCCTACTCCCTCACCCCCTCATTCCGTCTCATCCCGTGTCATCCCGTCTCATCCCTCTCCTCTCCAAGCTGCTGGTAGAAGTTCTGCACTATTTCGCGTTTTTTTGCAATACATTCTTTAGGTGTCCTGGCATCAGCCATTTGAGGACCCTTTCGAAGTATCTCATCCTCACGCAGCTCGTTATCCATAGCAGCACTGGGCGCCACGCATTTGTTTCTTGCTGGGACATGCAGTGCTCGACCGAGAAGGGCAAAGCTAGGAGTTCCAAACTCTGCTTCCAAGCGATTCTCATAGCAAAACCCCAGATCCACACATTGTCGACCTGCGCGGACACAAATCAGAAAGCCATCAAAAACAAACAAAAAAACATGGAATGTCATGGAAACTTATGGAACAAATGTTCCCCCACTCCAGTTCTTGACTCAAACATAACTCAACGAACGTGAAAGTAACCCAACCTAAGGCTGCAAACGTGTTCTCTTGCACCAGTCGTCTATGCCATGCAGCTTGAGCTTCATGAAGCCGAAGGCAGCGGCCGAATTCGATGATGGCTTTCGCTGGTCCATAGGAAGATGTGCTGATCCGACCGGGTTGGATGGGCCCCACTTCAATGACATCTGGAAACAACCTCGTCAACTCGTCCATGGTTGGTAACTTGAAGTTTGGAGATGGTTCTTTGATCCTGTCACTCCCAGCAGATACTTCGGCCTTCACTCTTCGAAGCGCTTGCCTTCCCGCGTGGGACAGGAAATATCTATGTTCCTGTTTTTTTTCTGCTTCCTTGTTCTCTGCCTCTGCGTGCAGCTCTTTCCACTCTGTCCATTGTTTGCATTCATCTAGAATCGCTTGGTCCTCCTCAAGATGTTCATCACACTTCAGTTTTTGCATAATCTTGTCGATCGTTTCAGTAAATTTTTGTGGCTCCACATCCTTAGGCCATAGTTTTCCCCAAATATTTTTGCATTGCGTCGGTGTAAGGAAAGGCACTCTCTTGCGCCAGGTATTGTCAGTCTTGGGCACACGCCCAAAGTTCTTCACTGCTCGGACCAGGCTTCGTTTTATGACCTTTTTTGAAGGTTCATTTCCATCGGCATCGCAAATCTTCGAGCAGTAAGCGAACTGTCTGAGAAGCATTGCTACGCGGATGCCGGGTGAGACATAAACGGGTGATTTAGAACTGGAACCATTCTAAGTGAATGAATGTTCAATGCTGTCCTGGTTGCCCAGTTTAGACATCAAATGCATGTCAGAAACCTTAAAATCTGGGTTCTCTGCGGTTTTTTTGTTACATCTTGGGCTGCCAATGGCGGCAACATTCAACAGCAAAAAGTGATGTCAACTTCAACTGCTTGAATTCGTTGCAACACAAACCGGCGATCCGATGAATCGACCCTGGCCCCGAACCCCCGAAGCTTTGCCTGACCCGATCTTTAACGATACGGCGGGTGGAGTTTCCTGTCAAAGCGACGAGGGCTCTGATGACCTTTCTTTTGGAACTGGGGGAAATTCATGGTTTTTTTTACAAGGAGGACGTGGTGTTTGTTTAATTTCTATGAAAAACTGCTAGAGCGAATTCCAAAATTCCAAACCCGTCAGGGAACATGTAGTCAAATTTGTATATTGAAACAAACACCATTTTTTTCTGAAAAAGTGCAATCCAAAAGGGTCTACAAAGCCCAATATTCAATATGGTTGGTGGACAAGATCCAGTTGCACTTGAGATGACAAAACGCGGCTGCAATGAAATGGTTTTACATTTATTTACTATCAACTGGTTAGCCGGATTTTCTCAACATCATCGTGATATCAGATTTTGGTGCTACGGTTTTTCTCCCAATGGTGGTGGGCCTGATTCCTCAATATTCTTACCCGTCGCCATGAAGTAATCTCTTCAAAACCTCAATGACAAGTGTGATCGCAAACGTCACCCACAGGAAACCAACACGCACCTGCTGCATATACAAGCATACACAACTACACAGTCAAATGAAGCTTGGTTGAGAAACGTCCGAATTACGGATTTTCAACACCACCACATCATCTCACCACATCACTCACATCTCACATCCCACATCACTCACATTTCACAACATCACACATCACTCACATTTCACAACATCACACATCACTCACATTTCACAACATCACACATCACTCACATTTCACATCGCACACAACTCACAGCTCACACCACTTATCAGTCACATCTCACATCACTTCTCACTTCTCACTGACATCCCTCACATCTCACATCACACATCACTCACATCACTCACATCATTCACACCACACATCACTCACATCAAGCACATCTCATATCACACCTCACTCACATCACTCACATCACTTTTCGTGGCACGCGTAACATTTCATTGCGTTGCAGTGTCACTTTTCGTGGCAGGTGCAACATTTGGTGATGTTGCAGTATCACTTTTCCTGGCAGGCAGAACATTTGGTGACGCTGGAATATTACTTTTCGTGGCAGGCGCAACAGTTGGTGATGTTGGAGCGTCGCTTGCCGTAGCAGGCGTAACATGTGGTGAAATTTGAGTAGATAGCCGGAGTGCAAAATGTTTTTCTTTATACAAAATGCATCTCCATGGCGGGAAAACTAACCTCGGCGAATGGGCGGGCGTGAGATGATCGGTTCATGTTCAGATCATGTTTGGGCGTCACCAAATGTTGCCCCTGCCGCCGAAAGTCACATTCCAATATCACCATATGCTCCGTCTGCGACAAAAAGTGACCTTGCAAAATCACCAAATGCTGCTTCTGCCACGAGAAGTGACACTGCAACATCACCAAATGTTGCGCGCACCACGAAAAGTCCCATTCCAACATCACCAAATGTTGCCCTGGCTTGCCACGAAAAGAAACATTCCAACATCACCACATGTTGCGCCTGCCGCAAAAAATGATGCTACAACATCACCAAACGCTGCGCCTGCCACTAAAAGTCACCACGCTCGGATCATGCTCGAATCGTCAGCCATTGTACATGACGCTTCACCCGTTTTTTCACAAATTTTCTTCATACTTTGCAATGTCATTTTGGTCGCAAGCCCAATATTTGGTGACGTTCGAATGAATCCTGTTGCTCCGGCCCATGCGAATTGTGCTGAAATCATAAAATCTATTTTTCGTGACAGGCCCAATTTGGTAATGTTGAAGGTGATTCCCGTTGCTCCGCGCAATGTCCTGGACGTTTCAGGTGCGACGACAACCAATCAGGAGAGGTTTTTGGCGGCAGGCGCAATATTTTGTAAATTTGCAGGGTGACTCCTTTTGCCCTGCGCATTGCACTGGATGTTTCATGTGAGACAAGAATCAATCTTCAGAATCATTTTTCGTGGCACAATGCTCGGCTCATTGTACGGGATATTTCATGTGTTTCGGCTATCAAACAAATCTCTACTTGTAGTCTGGAAGAATAATACTTTACTTTGTAAAACTTTGTAGTACCAAAAATTACTTCCTAGTACTTTTGTAAAACTTTGTAGTACGGATGAGTTCTTTTTCTAGTATGTAACAAAAAGAAGTACTCTTTGTAGTCTTTGTAGTACGGAATAGTATGGAGTAGTTTTTTGTAGTAGGGAGTGATACTTTGTAGTACGTTGTAGTACGGGGTAATACTTTGTAGTACGGAAAAGAACTTTGCAATACAGCGTAATTCTTTGTAGTACGGAGCGACGGTAGTACTTTGTAGTACTGTGTAATGCCTGTAATACTTTGTAGCGCAGATAACCACATCATCTCCCAATTCGCCACTTCGAACCACGCAACATAACCTCACAACCAGCCACATCGCATCACAAGCTCCCATTGCATCGCATCACCTCGCAGCAGATGACAGCATATCACATGAGAGCACATCACATGACATCGCATTGCTTCACGTGCCTTAACACAAAAAGAAATCACATAACATCACATGACATGACATGAAACCACATCACATGACATGCCACGACATGACATGACACCTCACCTCACGTCAACCTAGTATACAACCAACCACATTACTTCATCTCACCTTGCTATATTCTCCTCTACTACACGACATCCCGTACCACATCACCGCACATTACATCACCACCACCGACACACCGCGGAAACACAAGTAACCACCACCAAAATGCCACAACCAAACGGAATGGTCGAAGGATGGCGCGCGCACAAAAACTCAGTCTTGGCACCGCACTGGTTGGTCGCCCTGCGCACATCCAAAAGTACTATAAGCAAATCCTTTCCTTGGCGACACTTTTTTACCTTTTGAAACTTCCGGCCCCGTCTTGCCCGGCTCTACTCGTAGATAGCTTCTTTCAGGCCAGCAACCTTCCATAGCATTGCTCAACTGGTATCTCAAGGCCAAGCCAGCAGCTGGTTCGCCTATATCACGCCCAAGAAGGCCCAAGCACCGATGCAGCACCCCTATAAAAGATGAAGCAATGGAACGCAAGAGCTTCAATCAAAATCCAGACCAGTTTCGACAACCTATCTGCGCAAAATCCAATGGTACACTAGGAATCTGCGAACTAAGCAGCTTTCATTCTGACAAATGAAAAATCCGCGTGTGTCGCACGCCGGGATGGTAGTCTAAGTTGCCTATGCGTGGCTCCATGTCCTAGCCGCAGAAACAGAAAGGACTTTGGCAGGAGGTTTTCTTGCCACTGTTTGGCAGGTACAGGGTTTGCCAGGTCGCAATTCAAAAGCATAGTATATCCGCCCTTTCATGTTTGCCAATGCGGGATTTATCGAATTTCCCGACCGTTGCTCCATGATTGAGTTTCCCAACCGTTGCTCCAACATGCTCTAATTGACACAAATAAGAACCATGACTGCTCCACGGGGTGAGGAATCATCATGCCTCAGCCCAGTTGAATGTCTGTATCTTCCTGCTACGTGTCTTGACATGGAACGGTCGTGCCACGAAGAAACCTGGTTGATCCTGCCTATAGTCAAATGTTGCATGTCTCAGTATGCGGTCACCTGGTGAAACTGCGAATGGCTCATGAAAGCAGCTATAGTTTGACGGTTTCGGATACGAAAATAACTGTGGTATTTGGAAACCTAATACATGCATCCAAGGCTGGCTTTGCGCAGAAAGGTTGTGTTTATTAGATCTAGAACCAACCCAAGCTCCGCGTGGTCATGTGGGAATTCATGATAACTTGACGGATCGCGCGGCCTTGCCAACGACGCGCCATTCAAGTTTCTGACCTATCAGCTTCTGACGGACGCGTATTGGCCTACTCCGGCAATGAGGAGTAACAACTATACCACATCTAAGGAATGCAACAGGCACGCAAAACTACACGATCCTAACACAGGGAGGTAGTGACAAGAAATCACAATAAAGGGCATCCATGTCCTGTTTTGGGAACGAACAGAATCTAAATCTCTTTTTGCGCATCAATTGGAGGGCAAATCTGGCACCAGCAGCCAGTAACTCCAGTTCCAAATCATATGTTAATCTGTCGCTGTTAACAAGCTCCTAGTTAGATTTCTGTTGGGGATGAACTTGACATCTTTCTGAAGAACTTAAGGTATCTGCGCTGAACCACGCCGCGGTTTTTGAGACAGTGCTTATGGAATACTCGAATACGACCTTGGCTTCTAGAGCTGTGGGAGTAGGTGATAGGGATATAGTTTTGGGGCATTTTTATTTCCTTGTCAGGGGTGAAATTCTTGGGTTTGGTATAGTAACAACGGACTACTGCGGAAGCATTTGCCAAGGATGTTTTCATGAATCCAGAAAAATTAGCGGATCGACAACGTCCTAGTCCACAAGCCATGCAAACAAAAGATTGGAGGCTGTTGCCAGCATGACTCTTTCAGCACCATGAGTCACGAGAAATCAAAGTCTTTGGTCTTTGAAATCTTTTTTTCAGAAGCGCTTGAAACACGGACCACAGAGTCTAGCCCATGCGCGAGCTCTCAGGTACCAAGCCTTTCGC
The DNA here is from genome assembly GCA_000507305.1 of Breviolum minutum Mf 1.05b.01. Lineage (NCBI taxonomy): Eukaryota > Dinophyceae > Suessiales > Symbiodiniaceae > Breviolum > Breviolum minutum. Next base: position 94,348 of record DF239881.1, read on the forward strand.
ACCACCGTAGCAATTCTTTCGTCATATATGCATGGGTAAAGGAGGGGAGGGACCAAAGACTAATCGAGCCATCTAGTAGGTCGCTTAGGTCAAGATAGGTGGAGTTGAACAATTTTATCAGGTAAAGCGAATGATTAGAGGAATCGGGGTCTTGTCAAACTTGATACGGACAAGACCCACAGTGGGTGCTTCGTTGATTTTCCGGGACAAGCGACAGCTTGAGGTGGGCTCATTTTAACAGCAGGACGGCGGTCATGGAAGTCGAAATCCGCTAAGGAGTGTGTATAACAACTCACCTGTCGAACCTGAACATGGATGGTGCTCCAGCGGGCGACCGATGCTCAACCACTGACATGACCGTGTCTCAGTATTTAGGAGGGGCAGAGGCTGCAACGGAGCTTTTAGCATGGGCCTGAACGAAGCAGCCTCTGGTATAGATCTTAATGATAATACTAAATCTTCAAATGAGAACTAAGGCTGAGGAGAAAGGGTTCCGTATTGCTGGACTTGGAAGGATGTTCCCTGCGCAGCGAACAACCATCTCAGAACTGGAGCTAGCAATGGGCAATCCAAGCAAGGGAACTCACGGGCTTGGGGCTTGCGAAAATCAGCGGGAAAAAAAACCTGTTGAGCTTGACTCTAGTCCGACTTTGTGAAATGGCTTACGAGGTGTAGCATAAGCAGGAGCTCTGGCGGTGAAATACCACAGTTATTTTGCTTGTTTCGTGAAACTGGAGCTTGTATCACTTGTATCATGTGAGTTTTTGATTTAACGCTGTCTCCTTTGGCAGCTGATCTGTGCGAAAGACATAGTCAGGTGGGGAGTTTGGCTGGGGCAGCGCATCTGTTAAATGATAGTGCAGGCACCAGTACGCGTACGTTCTTACTGTGCACTTTGTGAATTGTGCTGTTTGCAAATACTCTTGTAAGGATCTACCAACTGTTGAAAAAACCTAAGACGCTGCAAAAAGCAAATATATAGCATCGTATAGTATAGTATGCATGTGTGTAACATATGTACCAGCATGCAAACGAAAACTGAAACTCTTGAAAAGAAGCAGCACTTCCTTCGTTAAAGCTGGGTTTCTGTTGACAAAAACATCTCCGCATCAAGTCGGTCTTGAAGGTCTTGGTCTCTTCAGTGGAGGCACGTGGCCAGGTAGCACCAGCAAGGGCCCTTAGAACTGACTGACAAATGGCAAAATGTGAGAAGTCTTGCAACCAAAAAGAAGTCCAACTAAGATAAGCGAAGTTGAGCCCGGCTACTGGTCACACTGGATTTGGACACCGGAGGCACACCATTTTGGAGCTGAAGATCTGCAAAGCTGACAGTGGACAGAACCCCTTTTTTGGTCGCTGGCTTTTGAAATTTGTGACACATGACATGTACAAAATGTACAGAATGTACACAGTATAGGAAGGGTATACAATCGGTACATCATGGTATCATATTCTCGCAGATGCTATCTCAATTTTGACTTGACGTACCTACTGGCGCGCACGTACATCTCCTACTAAGCAATGCGTACATTGCTGTATCATCTACGTCAATACCTGAGAACCACTCTCGTGCCAATGTTCTGTAGAAATCAGGAGACATATCCTGAAATTCCAGAATCAAACAGGAAACTGATGGATATTTCAATTCGAGCCTGATTGCTTCAGCTTAGGGATCTCCGATTTCTCCACCACTGCGGCCGCCTCGAAAAACAATTGCACCGGTGTTGGAATTGGAAATTATGAAGTCTAAATTCGATGGATTTGTGAAGATCCAGTAAAAGAACTGTCGGTACGCAACATCTTCACAAACGCCATGCATCGTTGATGCCATCTGCCTTGGAGCTCGAACACTCCTCCATTGCAGCCATTCGCCGTAAGGCCTCAAGTCATGTGGAAATCAAAAAGCATAGTAAAAGTCTTAAGAGATCTAAAAAGCAAAGATATACAAAGCCTGTTGCCGAGAAACAGAAGTCTTGATCTTCCTGTCGATTCACGTGACAAAATCAACTGTTTTGTTTTTTTTTCGGAGTTTTGTTCTCGTTTCGCACTTTGCAGCTCCTGCACTCCACTTCCAGGCGAAAGCATGTGCCGGGCCTGCATCAACTGGAGAACACATGCAACTTCCTTAACCCCTTGGCCATTGGAGACAAATGCCTTGCCGTTGGCGAAAGTGACAAAATGCCATCAGCTTCTAGACGTAGTCGCTGTCCCTGGCGATTTGGGCACAACGTTTTGCATATTTTTCTATGACTCACGTGAGCCACGACTTGTTTTTTACATGTTTTTTCGGTCCTTCTGCAATCGTTGATCATTCCAAAGCGTTCCATTTCTGCTGGTATCTTCCAACTCAAAGTTTCCTCCCAAGCTGAAAATCTTGCAATGCACACCACTCACCTGAGATCCAAAGAAAATCATCCCGATTTTCGGCAAAGAAAGCTGAGAAAGTGACAGTGTCATCTTGGCAAACCTCAGCAAAAACAATCAGAAAAACTAGAGTCAATTCACGAATCAATTTTGATTTGATCAATCGATGAAATCGAAAAAGCAAAAAAATATGATCTGAAAGACCAAATCAAAAAGTTTACCAACACACAATTGGTGCATTTCTTTGGGGATTCAAGAGAAACGTCCCAAAAACGTTCCGAGATCACAAACGAAGCAGCAATGGAACAGGTGGATTTCCGGCCCAAAGTCGTCTCCCCATCTGGAAGTTCAATTCTCTCGCTCGACCCAGGCACCAAGGGTACCAAAAATCCAGGCATAGCGGCATAGCACTTCCATCGAAATGTGTAGCAGGAACTTCATGGAAGGCCATTGAATCATTGAACTTGATCAACTTGACTTTTGTTAATTTCATACTTTGCTTCTGATGTTTCGAAACCTTCAAAATTGCACATAGCTGGAAAAAACAAATGGCAGCATTTGGAGCAAAGAAGCAAATGATGTCAAATGATCATGAAAAACAATTTTTCTAAAAGGTACTCAGTACAAACACGCATAGACCTCGCCCTTTCGCACATATTTTCTCAAACATCTGCACCGATCTCAGGAAAGGCCTTGCGGGCAAAGCTGGCCTCGCCGGCCTTCTCGCACGCACGGACCGCGGACGAAAGCGTCGAGAGGAGGCCCTCGGCGATCGGGAAGCCTTTCCGCTTCATTGAATGGACCAGTGCCACGGCCTGCTCCCATTGGTTTGCCCTTTCGCAAACGGAAACCACCGAAGTGTAGGTCATGGCATCAGGCATGACCACTCGTGACCACATATCTTGCAAGTAATGAAGCGCTGTCTCCCAACGTTCTCCCTCACCAGCCAACAAGATCCCCAAGTTGTACATGGTCCAAGTTGGCTGCAATTCCATAGTCAACATCTGATTCAAATGAGCAATGCCACTTTCCCACTTGCCACCCTGCATACAAGCATGCACAGTAACATTAAAGGTGGAAAAGTCCTTGCGACCTTTCACTTCTTGCAAATCATCCAAGAGTTGCAATACAATCTCCCATTGTCTTGAATTGCAACAAGCAGCCATAGCCAGATTATAGGAGATGATATCCGGAGACACAGAATGTTTAGGCGCATCATCCAGGAGTCCCAAGACCAACTCCCAATTTCCTACTTGACTACACACCGACAAGGCTGTATTGGTGAGAACAATATCACCTACAGGCCACTCTCCTGTACGTTTCAAATCCAAAAGTTCTAAAGTTTCTCTCCAAAATTCCAACTTACCAAAGGTAGTCATAAAAGATTGTACTTCTTTCACTCTTCTCAAAGTACTTGGATCTTGAATGACTTCCTTCACCACCTTCAACGCTTCGGACTTGGAAAGCTTCGGAAGGCTTCGCAGGCGACCCTGATTCTCCACGGAAATGGCCGGCCCCTCAGGGGAGCGTCGTCGCCGAGCTTTGCGCTCCGGGGCGGTTTTGGCCGTCTCGACCGCGAAAGTCCAGGTGAAGCGCAGAAGAAATGCAGCAAAGATCGAAAAGAAGAGGCGTTTTTTGCAGCGGCGGTTCAACTCCATTTGTTTTTCCGGAAAGAAATTGTTGAAAATTTCTGAGTCTGATGCACCTTGAAATACTTTCATTCTTTGAACATCTGCAAGTGAGACCTTGAATGAAATTAGCATAATTAGCAAGAAGGACAAAGAACCAAAAGACTAGGATTGTGCTCTGAAATGAAAGATCCGAACACCGTGGTCGTATGATGCTTTGTGATGCTTTGTGATGCTTTTGTGCACTTGAGCCTGAGAGAGAGCTGAAGTGTTCAAAAAGGTCGAAAAAATCACAAACGACAAGACGACAAGGGCATACAAGGGCTACATCTGCCGGCACCGGGAACCGGGGCTGGACATGGAACGTGCAAGGCAAAAAGATTTTCCAGTCTTTACACCACACGTCGAGAGAGTCAGCTTGTTCTACCAATTGCACTTGTCTGTCGAGAGTCACGACTGTCTCATGTCGACGTCTGCGTGAAATGCTCCATCTTCCATCTCTCAGGATTTCATCTGAACGAATCCATCTGCACGCCATCTCCACGCACAGCTCGTTACCACTCAGGTACCGGTTTTATCATGTAGATGTCGCCCACGCAGCTGGGCGAAAAGACTCATGTGGAAAAGTCCACCATGTACACCCAACCGGTATCCTGAGGGACCCAAAGATTCCGACAGAAAGACCAGGGAGAACGAACGGATTCTCATGGTTTAAGAGTGGTCAATTAGAATCTCTCAGGTGAAATCTCTTGCAGTCCTGAGTGCTTGGAGATAACATCAGAAAAACGAAGACATTTCTATCTAATAGTTTTGTTGTTATGAATGATTGTCTAATTGCTTGAGTTTCACATAATTGCACTACAACAAGGTCGACTATTCCGGTCGAAGAAAAGAAACAGTCTCACCGACAAACACGAAGGAAGTGCGATCAGAAATATACAATATAGGGCTAGGCAGCTACATCTCATTGTGAGCAAACATGACACAGATTTGCGGTGAAAGTCTCCTCTACCAAATTCAGCATCTGTGGAAAGCCTGCTCCCCAGTGCAGCGTTCCACTCAGCACCTCTTTCCAACCAGCACGTCGCAAACGTGCAGCTATCCAGCCCTCATGCAATGCGAAGACGGAGTTTACAATAAAAACACTTCGTGGTCGACAAAAAGTTTCAAGGACATACCATTCCTCCACGGCTGGACCACCAGTGTCAATGATAGCCAAGTCCAAAGTCCTGGTTTTTTTCTTGCTCCGATACCTTTTTTGTCAGAAAAAAACGACTGCCGAGGTCTGAACATTTTTCTCACACATCACTCCTGTTCACTAAAAATCGATCACAGATTTCTCGCAAAGCACTTTGATTTCGCTGCGGTTGAGGACATCGAAAGCAGTCCTTGGAAAAGGAATGAAAAGGATGGGGAACAGATTTGGTGGATTTCTTGACATCATTCCACGAGATGCATCCAACAATATCCCATACTGACCAGAATATCGCCAATTTGACCCATTTCTGCTTGGTGGCCAAGATATTGCTGAAGATTCCATTCTCATCACGCTTGCAACCTTTTGGGCAGAGCTCACTTGGATAAGCAGAGCCTTCCAAAGCCACCAGTGTCATCTTCTCGGCCTGTTCGACAAAAATTGCCAGCAAATAGATGCAACATTTCATGACTCTTTCGATGCTGAACACAATATATGACATTCAAACATCATTCAATGATGATATTCCTGGTGAAATCCACGTCGCCTCAAGTGTTCGTTCGACTCTAATTGTCAAACTCTCTATGGGATGGGTCTGCACCCATGCAGTGCGCATGTGCAGGTCACGTGACATCAGCTGCTCCTCAAGAAACTCTTCAACGACATTCAATCATACTCAACGTACAAAGCCAAGTCAAAGGCAAGAAATCAGAGAACAAGGGTCTAAGATGGTCTAAGTCTATGACAGAAGACTCCATTCATTGGAAAAATCTCAAGAGAAACGGAGAAATCGAAAGCCCTTCGCAACGGTCAGGGTAACAGCTTCCAAGGCTCAATGTTCTTTCGCTGGCCCTCAAAAGTGATGAGCATGGGAGCATCAGGCTCACAATGGACCTTCAGCAAACTGAGGCTCAAAAGAATTAGAAATTTGGATGCTCAAAAGTCTTGAAAAAATTGTTCATGACTTTTCATGGTCTTTCAACCTTAAATCTATCTCAATCTTCTATATTACTAAGCGTCCAAAATTCATTTGCAACTTTGCCAGTGCACTTACTCATCTATGAAATCAGCAAATTGTCCGTGAGAACTTGAAGAAGTTACGAAGTTGATCTGAGGCGCTTGAGACATCGCGCGTGCAGCTCCATCTGCTAAGCTGGCCGCAAGAGAAAGCCATGAACGAAGACTTGAAAAACTCGGTCACTGTGGGCAACTGCAATCTCCACTAAACACTGATGTAAAACAGAATCGGAGCGCGAAACATCATGAAAGCTTAGTAAGAAAACATTCAAATTGCAAAAAAACTCAGCAATATCAACTCAACTTTGCCTGGAAGAAAGCCATCCGTGTCCGGTGTAGACTTCTATTGCCATCCCTGGAGCACACTGAGAAAGTCGGAACAGCACGTAGGAGATGCAAAAGATTGCTCTTGCCATTCCAGGCAATGAAGGAGGCACTTGAGACACCTGGCAAACTTGAAATCCATGTCAGACATGAAACTAAAACATATTATTCAATATTATATCATATGATCACTTTCCAAGCCTCAGGCATGACCTCTATGCTGGACCTCAAAAAGAAACGGTAAGTCTGTGACCATGACCCAAATGTTTGCAAAAAAGAATATTCAGGTCATCGCGTCCGAGCCAGAATCAAATCAGCTTCTGGTAAATCATAGGCATCTTCCTTCGCCAAAAATGCAAGGCGAAAACATTTTTGGAGCACAAGCTGATGAACGTTTTTTGTTGTGCCTGCATGCACGTCTGCAAAATCCAGCTGAGCGTTGCCGGAGGGTAAGATTTGAAGGATACAAACGATCCAACCTCGAATCTTCAGTCACCAAAGGTCACCAGTCCAACCGGTCGTCAAACCGTCAAACCACTGAGTACCGTGCTGGGCAAAGGAACAACAGCAATGAAATCGGACATGGAGTTCCGCTACGCATTCGGAACAATGTCTAATGGTGGGCATTTCGGCCTTGAATATGATTCCTTATGATACCTATATGTGAATATATGATTGACTATGCCATATCTCGAAGATTCGAAAAAGAAGCATCACAATGTCTCGTAGGAAACTCAAAAAAACACAGGCATGTTGACAGTCTTGACAACACTGACAACAAAGTGACTTGGGTCGTTTCCCAGTTCTGCTTTGGACCGTTCAAAGATTTGAGAACAGAGAAGCTGGCGTTGGAATTATCATGACCAATTTCCTGAAAATAGAGCTACAGAACAGCCGGGGTCGGATGGACACAGAACAATGAATGGTACATGGCATACGGCCTTTGTGGTGTGTTGTCCTGAAAGGCCTTGAACCGTAACTGCAAGTGCTGAAAGTCACAAAGCATCTTTTTTCATGCAACATCAAATAAATCATTCAAACTTGAATATGTTTCATTATGATGCTTTCCGACAAAACAATGTGAGCATTCTGAGCAAGAAATAGCAAACATGACCTGGTCAGAGTCAGGGTGACGCGCTTTTCATTTGCAACGAAAGACGGCAAATACATCCAAATATCCCAGTTTTGTGAACACGGATTGGCGCAATCCGTCCCAGCTCCCGAACGAAGCAGATTGCAGACATGGCGTTCTGGTCTCCGTCCTCGATTAATACATGTGTTTTCGGCAACCAAAGTCATGCCTGTGCCGATGAATTGCAAAGCCTTCTGACCTGACATATGACCAGAGGCCTCAAGTGGCCAAGGAGGCATCACAAGCAGGATGATTTTGGAACGGTGCCACGTCGAACATGACATGTGATGCAGGGAAAGTCTGCTTTGCCTCACAACACCGGTTAACCGTGCTCACACGAGCAAACCTACGAAGCTTTCCGGTCTTTTGGTAACTTTGCTTTCGGTCAACTATTTATTGATTGCATGAATCAAATGAACAATGAAGATTCATGTACCTTTTGCAGAATATCATGGAAGGAATGTATTTTGTGGATAAAAGTAATTTTCGGAAGGCCTTCAGATTTGGCGAGGCGTGACTTGACTCACTTTGGAGGACGTAGAGAGCACAGGAAGCCCGGCTGGAATCGCATGTGGCATCTCTGGGCGGAGAATGTTGTGCCTCAAAAACATGTTCTCGGGAAAAGATTGGCTGGGTCACATACAGTCATCGCAAAAGACCAAGTTCATTCTACAGCCATGCTTTCCATGCTTTCGATGCTTTAACTGACTTGGTTTGTTTTGCTAAAGGATGAAGAAGAGGCCAACTTTGAACCAATGCAAATCGCATCAGGTGGGACCAAGACTTCAAACATGGCCAGCCAAGGAAAAGACTGCTGTGTTTTTTTGGCATCGCGCTTCTCCCACGCAATGTGATTCAACCCTGACTTTGAGCATGACAGAAATGGAGTATCGCAATGTAGCTTCAAGCTTGCATCTCTGAAGCTTCTCATTTTAGATTGAGTACTGTAAGTTGTAAGCATCACTAGACCTTTCTCCAACATGATTTTTGAAACCAAGGAAAGAGACACTTTTGCATACTGGACATGTCACCCAGCTCACTTTGCATTTTCGAGATTCATTGCAGGGGCCCAACCCACACAGTGTATGAATTGACGCGCTGGTATCAAATACACCTTAGGGTCTCCCGTCCCCGCTGATTATCCCAAGCCCGTTCCCTTGGCTGTGGTTTCGCTAGATTCCAAGTCCGGCAATCCTCGCCATGCAAGAATCCACTCTCTACAAGAGGCGTCAAGTAGCTTCTGCTCAGCTCAAACATCAAGACAAGGACCCCCAGCCAATCCTTTTCCCAAAGTTTCTAACTTTTGTGCGGATTTTGCGACACTTGGACATGAGTCGCACGTGAAACACTTGCAACATCTTCGAATCTCTGAGTGCAATGTGCATTGGATGGGTGAACTGATTGAGCTAGGAGATTGGTGTTGGCTGGGATCAAGAATCCAAAACTCCTAATCATTCTGGACAATGGACATCATGCAATACCCCAATTGGTTCTTTAAGCTGTAGTGCGGACTTTGCATGCTAGACAGCCAAGAGTGTTGCTCACTCTTTTTTGAGACACAGGGCACCATTTATGGTTGCTGTGCTTTGTGATATGGCTAGCTGTAGGTGGAATTCGGACATCCGAAGGAGCCAGCTGCAACTGGCGTGCTGCTGCGTCGACGACAACTTAGTAGGTAGGGACAGTGGGAATCTCGTTAATCCATTCATGCGCGTCACTGACTAGATGACGAGGCATTTGGCTACCCTTAAGAGAGTCGTAGTTACTCCCGCCGTTTACCCGCGCTTGTTTGAATTTCATCACTTCGACATTCAGAGCACTGGGCAGAAATCGCATTGCGCCAACACCTTCTGAGGCCATCGCAATGCTGTGTTTTAATTAAACAGTCGGATTCCCCTTGTCCGCTCCAGTTCTGAGATGGTTGTTCGCTGCACAGGGAACATCCCGAAAGACATTGCCCTCACGAAGGTGACAAAGGTCCTGAGCCGTGTTAAAAATGCTGAAGGATTTCCATACGCGGCCACTTACGCATCTCAGGGTTTTGCTCACGCGCACGTTATGACCATCTCCCTTCTTACCACATGAAAGGGAGTTCATGGCGTGGCTCAGTGACAAAGGTGACACGGCACATGCGATTGCATGCAGATCTCGAGTCAGAACTTGAAGCTTCCAAAACTTGACCATCTCGCTGCGCAGAGCCATAACTGTTGGACATCCAACCGCCTTGCAGCAGTTTTTTCCGTAAAGGGCCAACCAACAGGAGCTCCAGTCGATCAAGAAATGCAACTCAATTTCATGTTGAGTAGAGGTCTCCAATTATGCTCTACCCGACATGACAGTCTACAAAGTGTCAATTCATTTGAGCGGCCCTCAAGAAAGTAACTTTCTTTCTGCAGGAATACATTTCTCACACAAGCTTTCGCCACGTGAAAGAAGCAGCAGCTCTTGCTTTGGGGAACCCATAACCCTTTGATGGGGACTCTCACAACAAACATACAACGGCCTTCGCTATGGCATTCGCAGCTGATCATGCCAGTGTGCTTTCACAGCCTTTCGCGGCCTTTCCAGGCCTGCATTTTGGCGGCGCTAATGCCACAATTTTGTGCAAATTCTTGTGGAGTTCATCTCTGGCCAAACGGGTTCTGTGATGTCGATGAAGCTTTTGGTGTTCTCATCAGGTCCCCAACGACGTGTGGTATGGACTGGTCTCTCCGACACCGTTGTGAGTGTCAAGAGGAAGCCAGCTATTTGCAAACTGTCCCCCAGTGCCTTCTCATCGTTCATTTGCCAAAAGCTGCTTCTTGCGAATACACGAAGAAAAGACTCACACAAAATATCATGAATGAATTGATTCAGGTACCATGAAGTCTTGCAGGTCAGGCAATCTCACGGATCTTTTGCTTCTGTCACAAGCCACTCTATGCAGACTCTATGCCCTATGCCCTGCGCTTTGCCACCAAGATGTCACACTTTGGCCGAAAGTGTAACTGACAACTCAACCGCGGATTCTCTCAGAGTTTTGCTTTTTGCGTTGCATGCCTGGTCACAAAGCTGCCAGCAGCTGTTCTGCCGTTTGACTTCTCTTCCGCCCAACACGTGAAAAAGCACTTCCACGGCAAAAACCAGTGGCTTACTGCGCACTGCAAATGGTGAATATTATCTTTGACATGCTTTGACTATTCAGTAGATTTAGCGTACCTACAGCTTACAGCCAATGGCTTTGTCTGGGTGCAAGCACACCGCTCAAAAATCATGTCTCTGACCAAATGATTTACTCTCATGCACTTTGGTTTTGTATGCCCCGGGCTACAGCCATGCAGACGTGTTTCATGTCATCTGCTTTCTGGTGGAAGTGTTGGAGTTCCGTGTTATCTTTTCAACTCGTGAGACGTCAATGCATTTAATTTGCAAACTTTGCAATGCTTTGCAGCGCAGCTTGTCATGGTATGCTGCGTTACAGCTGATTCCCTGCTCAACAAAAAGCACGTAAAGCGCACTACACTTAGCATGGCAGTGGAAGCATCAGGGGCTGAGCTTAAGCGAGCTTGTCACCGTGACAGTCATAGTTAAGCAGGCAAAATGGCAGGGGCCTGTTGGTTGCATCAAGCCAGAAGCAATTCCTTCTTTGCACGTCAAACATGCGATGTGCGGCTTGTCAAACCAACCCTCAGAGGGCAAGCGACACATTTTCTGTAACCACCTATGGTTGGTTGTGTCTCCTCTGAAATCAGTTCACTTCACGCAAGCTTGCCTCTCTGTCCGGCTTTGGGCAAAAACAAATCACATCCTGGCAAAAAAATGCATCCTATCCCTTGTCGCTTGCTATACTTTGAGGCACAAAACAACTGCAACTAACGGTGGCTGCTGTCGTTTAAACATTTGGGAAGATCTGGGAGCGGAGCGTGCGGAGCATATCAGCATATCCTTTGCTTTCTCTTGTCTCACGATCAAGACAAGGCACTGATGATTGAAGTTGAAAACTGCGCCCAGCAAAAGCAAATGGCATCACAAACCTTTTTACAGGGTAGGTGCAAGCTGCATTGTGGCAACTCCAACCCTTTATTTCACGCACTCCAAACTCAAAACTGTGCACATGAAAAATCCATCATGATAGGGGGTATAGTGAACATGGAACACTGCAGGTGGCCGGACAGTTCACCGTCGCAAAGCCATGTGCTAAGGTGTCTTTTTGATGTGCTTTGGTATACAACAATCGAGCTGAATTTGGGGATTTGACACGTGGCTCTCAAGTTGAAACTAGCCTCACACGCTAAACCGGTGTACTTTGTGACAGGGACGTCAGAGTTTGTAGCGAATTGTCAATGAATTTATCGTAAATACAGCAGTTACAGGCACCGGCACAGTTGAAAGTCTGCTTAGCCTTGGGTTGGCTTGTCGATCATCAAATCACATCCTGACAAAAAAATGCATCCTATCCCTTGTCGCTTGCTATACTTTGAGGCACAAAACAACTGCAACTAACGGTGGCTGCTGTCTTTCAAACTTCCGCGAAGATCTGAGAGTGGAGTGTGAATAGCATGTCCATAGTTCCTTCTTGTCTGGCGTGTCTGAAATAGGAAGCTGCAATCAGTAACAACACATGGCATTGCAAACCTCTTCAAGGCTACGTCGTGCAAACTCCATTCTTGCAACGGCTTCGAAATTGCGAAGCACGCAAAAATGTGGTGAAAATAGTTGGGTGCAGAGAAACTAAAGGACTCAGTGACTCAGTTCAGTTTGCCACAATTGGATGGACATTTGGCACTTCGGAGGCCGTTGGCTTCCGGGGCACATCCCACAGACTGAAGGTTTCGTGCACTTCATAACTTGCACCGACGGTATCTTATGCATGTGAATTCTCGGAAGTTCTCTCTACACACTCTTTGCAAAAAAACACTTTTGAAACTCCAGCCCTTTATTTCAAGCACTCAAAACTCAAAACTGTGCACATGAAAAATCCATCATGATTGGGGATATAGTGAACATGGAACACTGCAGGTGGCCGGACAGTTCACCGTCGCAAAGCCATGTGCTAAGGTGTCTTTTTGATGTGCTTTGGTGTACAACAATCGAGCTGAATTTGGGGATTTGACACGTGGCTCTCAAGTTGAAACTAGCCTCACACGCTAAACCGGTGTACTTTGTGATGTCCCTACAGAGAAATTCTCCATGCCTGCTGCTATGTTGCATGCTACCTGGTCACAAAGCTGCCAGCAGCTGTTCTGCCGTTTGACTTCTCTTCCGCCCAACACGTGAAAAAGCACTTCCACAGCAAAAACCAGTGGCTTACTGCAAATGGTGAACTTTCTCTTTGGTCAATTCTTTGAATCTAGCGTACCTACAGCCAATGGCTTTGTCTGGGTGCCAGCACACCGCTCAAAAATCATGTCTTTGACCAAATGATTTACTCTCATGCACTTTGGTTTTGTCTGCCCCGGGCTACAGCCATGCAGACATGTTTCATGTCATCTGCTTTCTGATGGAAGTGTTGGAGTTCCCTGTTATCTTTTCAACTCGTGAGACGTCAATGCATTCAATTTGCAAACTTTGCAATGCTTTGCAGCGCAGCTTGTGATGGTACGCTGCGTTGCAGCTGATTCCCTGCTCAACAAAAAGCGCGTAAAGCGCACTACACTTAGCATGGCAATGGAAGCATCAGGGGCTGAGCTTAAGCGAGCTTGTCACCGTGACAGTCATAGTCAAGCAGGCAAAATGGCAGGGGCCTGTTGGTTGCATCAAGCCAGAAGCAATTCCTTCTTTGCACGTCAAACATGCGATGTGCGGCTTGTCAAACAAACCCTCAGAGGGCAAGCGACACATTTTCTGTAGCCACCTATGGTTGGTTGTGTCTCCTCTGAAATCAGTTCACTTCACGCAAGCTTGCCTCTCTGTCCGGCTTTGGGCAAAAACAAATCACATCCTGACAAAAAAATGCATCCTATCCCTTGTCGCTTGCTATACTTTGAGGCACAAAACAACTGCAACTAACGGTGGCTGCTGTCGTTTAAACATTTGGGAAGATCTGGGAGCGGAGCGTGCGTAGCATATCAGCATATCCTTTGCTTTCTCTTGTCTCACGATCAAGACATGGCACTGATGATTGAAGTTGAAAACTGCGCCCAGCAAAAGCAAATGGCATCACAAACGTTTTCACAGGGTAGGTGCAAGCTGCATTGTGGCAACTCCAACCCTTTATTTCAAGCACTCAAAACTCAAAACTGCGCACATGAAAATCCATCATGATTGGGGGTAAAGTTAGCCGTTGGCAGCCCACAAGAGCCTTGTCAAGCCCGACCCCAATGACGCGAACCCCGACAAGCGACGCAAAGCGACACAACTGATCATGGTGCCGACTTTGGGTTGGACCCATCAGCCTATTGAAAGCACATGCAGCTGGACATGAAGAGACTGCACTGAATTGATGCAGGCTGACAAGCCAAGGTGACAATATGTGAATGATTGCGAATGCTTGGACACTTGGCACTTGGGAAAGCACACGTGCTGGCATAGGACGGAGGCAAAGGAAAACTGAAATGATCAGATGATCAAGGCATCAGTAATTCGACATCAAAGACGGCTTTGGCCGCAAGGCTTCTTTCATTCTGCAAGCTCCGAGTGATATGTCCAGACATTGAGCTGTCAGCCTTGCTATCCCAACCGGCATTGCCAGCTGCTTCTATCCCAGGCCCATTTGCCAGGTCGGCTGTCTGTGTGTCAAAGCACACATGATGTGATATGAGGCATTTGAGGCATATGAGGCATATCAGAGGACTCTAACGGCTCTAACGTGCAATCAGCAGGCAAAGGCGGAAGTGATTAGCATGCAGAAAAGCTATCACGATCAAATCATCTTTGTGATATGGTCACCTGGTCGCATTGTTTGGGGCTACCTCGAGATTTTGTATAAGGTATCGCATTCGGTGTCGGTCGGAAGACGTGCAGCTTGCACATCTTGGAGGTAGAGGTGACTGGTGGATCTGCAAATGAGCACAGTGTAAAACTCACAAAACGAAGGTCTGCACAAAGCAAACTCGGCAAACTAATCAACTCCTTTATCCAAAGCTGGAATCCACTTCCTCCATGTTCCATTGAACTGGGTCCCATCGCACAGACGGAGACGCTTCGAGTGGCACAGATATGGCTCGTCATTCGACGCCGAACCTGCCCTGCTTGATGTATCTGCAGTGCCCACCACACCTGTCCTTACACCTTAGGCTCGAGTCAAACTCGGTGTAAGGCAAGCAGAGCCGTTTGTCCTAAGTTTCCTAAGTCGTGTTAAATCTGAAAGTCTTGCAGACAGAGCTGTCTAGCTGTTTAGCTGTCTAGCTCGGCTCGAAGATAAGGAGAAGACCTTTGGGACCTTTGGCTTCCAACCTGTGAATGCTCAGACCCGACAGGACACACCTGATGAGGTGCACCTACAGTTTCGCCAAGGCACCAAACGCCTGGTGGTGGTTCTTGGGCGGTTCCAATTTTTGAATCTTTGGATGAAGGTTGGCGCGGTTACTCGGCCCATTGAAAGATGCTTCCAATGAAATTCCCCGTTTTTCGTGAGCCCGGAATCATCCGCATTGTGTTTTTGATTAAGATTTTACGTGCTGCTTGCAGGGATGGAATTTGCTGCTCTCCACATATGCCCCTTTCTGGGGTCAATGAAAGGAAACCAAGATGGCAGCCCTTCAACGTTCCGCCGGAAGTCTTTGATACAAACTATTGGGACAGCAACCCCACATGCAGGACCGCGCTGTCTGAAAGTCAGCAAGAGACTTCAATAATTTGAGGAAGCTATGTAGTAACCATGTGCAACCTATGCCAATGCGAACAGTAACACCTCTGCTATTTACTACTGTGGTGTCATTTCGAAGAGCTCAATGGGCAACCTTGAGACGGCCCGTCGCAACTGGCATGGATAACCTTGGAGAAAGCAACTTGCTTGTATGTACACACACGTGATGAATGTCCGAGAAAATCAAAAAAAGCTGTCAACCCCTACGCAGTTTGGCATACTTGCACGTCTGCTCAGCAGTTCTCCCAGATCTAGGCAGACACAAAAACACAACGTCCTTAGATCGAAAAAATGACGAGGTCCCCAGGCTCTCATTGGGCTTTTCCACCCAAATTCGGAAGCTTGTGAGCTTTGGCGCAACTTTGTCGAGAATCATCATGTATTTAAATCACAACACCTGTGGCCCACCGGGGATGCTGGTTTCGTTAGACACATGCACATTGGGGTGGCCCCTAGCAGCCTTTTTTCAGACTGTTGGAATGTGCTCGAAAATTGCTCCAATCTCTTAGAGCCCGAAACAGTTCATCTGGAAATCCACGCAAACACTGTGACGTGTTCACTTGGTGAGTCGGCGGTTTAAAACCACAGAGACCCGGCAAAGCTTGACATTGAGCTTCCCTCGGCTTCTTGCACAAGCGGCGACACGACTCCTGCTTTGCGCAATGGGCGCGGGCAGTGCTTGGACAAAAAAACTGAAGCCTTGCTTGTGTCCATAAAGCTGCTTGGAAGAGCCAAGATGTGGGAAGCTGGATTTCATGGACATTTGTAAAAGTTCCTTCATTTGTGCTGCTATGTACACATCTGGGAAGAAAGACCCTGGCTGGTTGCCGGTACAAAATCTCCCAAAGCTAGGTTAATCAGCTCAGCTCAGACATGCAGAAGATCACACGAGATGATAATGAGTTTTGCTTCGTTCTGAGGTTCATTTCGCAACGGGCCAACCTTCTCTCCTCACTTAGTGATACCTAGCAGTCAGTGCTTTTGGAAGAAACATTGCTTCTGGGTCAATGTCTGTGAACTGCGCTGATGTCGGCTCTGTCTTGGGACGGGTGATGGATGATGTTGTTGATTACAATGTAAAATGCAAAGATGCTCAAGTTGGAAACAGATTGCAAAGGTTCCAGGTTTCGAAGCACAGGCCTTTTTCACAGCGTGCACAGCATCCGCAAAAGTTGCAAGGCCACTGCGAACCTTCAAAAGTGCACATCGGCACGTTGTGACATCGCTCCCCTTGTTTTGCCATTCACAGGGATGAAACTATTCACTTGCAAACGATTCCGACGCCACGAATGACATCTGTTACACTGCTTGGAATGTTTGGTCATGCGCTACCACTCAACCAACACACCAGTAGGTATTGCAAGTCGTTTGCATTTGGCCAGCTAAGATGGTTTCAGGCATCATCTGCTTGCCTCCAGTCTCAAAAAATCTCTCTTCAATTTCTGCATTGCCCTGTGTGAGCCGTTGCCGAAAAGGACGAATGCAAGTACTATGCGAAGACAAGAAACGGCTCTGCGCGACTACCTTCGCTGACTGCCGAAGGTGTGAAGTTTTTGGGAAATGTCACTTGAAAACCGAAATCAACGAACCCAACGAACTCAAAGTTGTGAAATGGGACATTGCATGGACTTGCTTCAAAACATCTCTCCACTTGGAATGGCACAAATCAATAGTGGGACCTAGCAACTGCTTAGCTGCATTTCGTCTGTCAGCCCAAATATATCTTTATGTCTATCTGATACTATCTCCACCATTTGTTCCTGTGTGACACGATGCTTCCGAAAGTGCTACAAATTGAGAAACGCAATTTCCCGCCAATGAGCAAGGCTTGGATTCTGAATTATGCACCAAGCTTCTGGTCCCCAGTCCAGATTGAACCTTTCCATTGCCATTACGTTTGGCTGTTTTAAGAGAAGACATGCTTCAAATGCGCCAGAAAAGCCAAAGCGGCCATCTCGGGGCCAATTTCTGCCAATTCGCTCCACTTCGAGACCAGGGCCATCTCCTCCGAAAGAAACTGCATGCTCTTCGTCTGCCGGAAGCACTGGCCACAGCGGTAAACTCTGACGACATTCGTTAATGACAGGGCTGAATGCACGCACCGTTGCGGGAAAACACCGTTGGAAAGGCTTGGCTTATGACCTGTGAAAACCACACCGCCACAATGTGTTCTGATCTTACTTTCTTACTTTCTGCATCCCATGGTTTGAAAAGGCATACAGCCGTTTGATCCCATTTACGGCCTCAATGGTATGTACCTTCTTCGTGTTTTCAGGCATGAAAAACAAGCCACTTGTAGATAGGGATAGGAGTTCCAATCTTAGTAAGCGAAGTCAACAACTTTTTTTGGAGATTTGAATCAGCCGAGTTGAGTTTGATGTGCAAAAAAACGCAAGTTTTATTGTTTCCAAGATGAACGAGTCTGGGGCATATATTGGTTGTGAAGTCAGCCAGGGGCGATTCATTCCTGCACAAAGGGTAAGCAAATGGAAATGGCCCACAAACCGGGCGATTTTTATGCCAACGGAGCCAATAATCAAGACTCATCACAGCTTTTGACAAGACTACAGTTCAAGGATAAAAACTGCAATTTTTCTTTTGCGGCTCATGTGAGTGTGCCTTCACAATACCTGTTCGCAACATTTGGTGGCCTGGGT
Organism: Breviolum minutum Mf 1.05b.01; assembly: GCA_000507305.1. Taxonomy (NCBI): domain Eukaryota; class Dinophyceae; order Suessiales; family Symbiodiniaceae; genus Breviolum; species Breviolum minutum. Next base: position 112,451 of record DF239881.1, read on the forward strand.
TTGGGTTTATGCGGCACCCTTGGTAAGATGCTTCCGCAGAGGTTTTGATTATTCTCTGCTCATGTTCTTTGTAAATCATTCTGAAATTGACATCAGATAAATTGGCCTGCCACATTGCCAAACGGATGTTTCTTCCAATCTTATTCTTTACTTTCTTTACTTTCTGTACTTGTCTTTTCCAGGAAACAAGGGGGCAACGAAGGCAAGTTTTGCCTGAGAGATTCCGTCACACGAGCCAGCTTTCTTTCAAGCAATTCAGACGCGAGTTTGACCGTGGTCAGGGCAAACTTGTCAATTCATTGTTCATTTCCACCGTTCCACTGTTGAAAAGAACCGTGGGCACCTTGAGCACCCAACTTGGCGCCGTGGCTCAACCTGAATCCAAATGTCAAATTCAAATTGGCACATAAAACTTCAATTTCTCAGGACTTTTTTTAAAGAAAAAATGGTCACCAAGGTCACCAAGAACTGCCAAACCCACATTGTCATCAACAATTGTCATCAAAGACTGCCACAAAAACTTCCCAACTAAAAGCTGTCATCAAAGACTGCGTTAAAAGACTGCCAGGCTTACATTGTCACCAAAGGCTGTCTAACTTTACAATGTCATGATGGAATTCAGTCCTGCATGCGTTTTGGTGAGTATGTACGAGTAATTTGCTGAAACATATGCTGCCCCGCCTCATTCTCATCTTCAGTGGCATCCTTCTCCTTGAAACACAGAACAAATAGTTGAAGGACGCTAAAGAAAGTAACATCGGAAATCATTGGACTTCTTTCCAAGACCTCAACATGGACAAGACATACAACGAGAAATTTGGAATCATCCACCAAATGTCATGTCGCTCACCACCAAAGCATTCTTGAACGCAAAAAGTTGCTATGAAAAAGTCTCTGCAAGGACATACAGAGCACAGTGCCATGCTGGAAAAAAGATGCAATAAATACATCAGTGCAAAGTATGACATCTGATTGTTACAAGTGAACGTACTTTCACACAACTCCGGAAGAGGACCGGCAAACAAACATGATGAGAACACATACAGAATGAAATAGAACCAATGTTTAAAAGCATAATGTGTCCTTTCACATCTCTAGTGCATAGACCATTCATCACATGTATTACACTTTGATTCTGTCAGACCCCTTGTCTTGCGTGTATTATTAACAAAACAAACTTTTAAAAACATCTAGAAATATGTCACGCTCGGCATCATGCGCCTCTAAATCATAAGCATCATGCTCCTGCCAGTTGTGATCAGGTAGAGATTGAAGGATGTGATAAAAACTGCTTTCCAGAACCATTAGGAAAACATCTGATTCAAACATTCAAACATTCAACTAACAAGTCTTCAATCATCCGTCACGTCTCGGGTTGCTAACCATCACAAGATACTTAAAGCAATCTGCCCATACAAAAAACTCCCAGCAAGCAGTACAAGAAATGGAGAATCGAACAAAGCAACTGCACTCTAAGAAAGCATGACATCTAACTCATACACTTGACAGTACTACTACACCCCTGGCCAAGAGGCAAGCAGAAAAGACCAGTAAACCAAAAGAATCAAAACCACTCAACATTACTGTATCCAAAGTAAACATCAAATCATGATGTCAAAGACTGGCGTCAAAGACAGCCTGCATTATCATCAAAGACTACCTAACTGCTAAGAGCGTGCGTGTCCAATCCTCAAAACTCCGTGTTGGCTTTTGTTGTTGTTGTTGTTGTTGTTGTTGTTGCTGTTGTTTTCGCATGTTGTCGTTGTTGTCCGCGTTGTTGTCGGCGTTGTTGTCGGCGTTGTTGTTGCAGCTGCTGCTGCTGCTGCTGCTGCTGGTTCACAAAATAACCAAGGCCGTGATATCATGGGACGAACAGAAGTCAATGTGTTTTTGCCATGGCCATCCTCCCCTTCCTGCAAAACATGCTTAAACATAGGCACCGGACACTATATGCATGTAAGTATACAGAATCTTTCGCCAATAAACTTTAGCAATAAAAAAACTACTTTAGTGAATTCCTGTTTTAATTTTCGCCAAAAGGTTGTTTTTGCAGACAAAAGATCATCGCAATCTACACTCAAAACAAGGACCTTTTGGATAACTGTCATATGCTTACACACTGTAATTAATGCCTTTCCATCAGCTGTCTTGATTATCCGGCGTCTAGTTCTGAATTTTTAGACTTGACAATTTGATACACAAGTGAACATTCATGTCAATGTCAACGTTGAAGCACCTCATCCATGGATGTTCCTTGTGCCGATCGTAGACGCTCTTCGGCCTGCCAGCATTCATGAGCATCACATGTAAGTTTCATGTAAATTTCCTCTTTTTATGGGAGTGTTGGTTACGCAATCACCGAAAATTATTTGCAGAATTGGGACATGAAGTTATGGTTTTAGAATCCAAGACACACAGTTGACGAATCAGAGTCTGGTCAAAAAAACCATGCTGCAAGTTACTCATCCACTGTCGATACTCCACGAACTCTGCAGTCTACACAGTCGGTTTACCGTCTACACTACACATGCGTTGCACCCAATTCTTCTCTGTGTGAGTTTCCTCCAACCCACTTGAATTTGCTGACCCTCCCGCCTTGTCAATCGAGCGGGGAAATGGCATGGCGATTGGCGCGCAAAATGAGTGATGTCACTCTGGAATTGAGTTTGAGACTCTTCAGTTGCCAAATCTGCGTGTGAAATAAGTCAAAATATCAATTGCGTCAATTGTGCTTTGCGGTTTGTTTTGCAACGTGAAAAAATTACATCGTGCTTGTGACTCGAGGCGTGGGTTGTTGCCTGGACTAGCTGGCATTGTAATTATGACCAATTTTCTGAGAAGCTACAGAACGGCCGAGGTCGGATGGACAGAGAGTTTTTGGTGTATTGTCCTGTCACTGTCGTACGCCACAAAGCTGCAAGTGCTAAAAGTCTCCAGTTATGAATTTTTCATGCAACATCAAATCATTCAAACTTCAAACTGAAATATGTTTCAATATGATGCTTTGTGACAAAACAATGATGTGAGCATTCTGGGGCTTTGCGGTTTGTTTTGCAACATACATCGTGCTTGTGACAAGCCGAGACGCGCAGATATGTCATGTCATGTTTGTGAATTGCGACCGAAAGCCTCACTAAACCCTGTCAAGTTAATGCAAAATAAAACCTCAGTTGGACATTGCGCTCTTCCATGCGGAATGTGCGACTGCGAGCCCCACAAGCCAGCGTGCACATAGCTGCGAGTGACCTTGTCCTGGCAGAAGGCATCGACTCCAGATACCGAAGAAGGGCTGCAAAAAAACTGCAAAACTCTGCATCTGGTGAGGTTGGATGGTCAGAACTAACATTCCACGCTGTTGCGACCCATGGCTCCTGAGTATCCTTGGTGACCCACCAAATTGGTGGCACGGAAAGCCGTTCAGAGGACATCTGCATAGCAACTTGCGCAACCAGCAAGGCAGATTGGAGCACCTGTACCCAGTGTGCCAGAAGGCACAAACAAGTAGTATGATTATGGGTATATAATATACGGAATATAGAGAACCAAAGAAATATGTACTGAAATGATGCATACATTACATATCTCATACTGAAATGTTGTTAACTTATCGTTTGCAAATAGCATCTACTGTACCAATTTCATGCCACCATGTCGATGGTCTTTCATCTTGGAAGTCAATTCCTCCTCGACGGAATTTGCAGGCCAAGCTGGTCAAAACTGAACTTTCATGAGTTGATACTGGGCAAAATCACATCTTTCAAACATGGATTCAGGTTTGATAGTTCTTCAACATGCAGTGCCTTCCACAAAGAGGTCTGGAATTTCACAACGAGAAACTGCCTCCATTTCAGGGTCCTCCGACAGTGCCACGTGGATGTTTAATTCCACCATGTGGATGGTCTTTCATCTTGGAAGTCAATTCCTCCTCGACGGAATTTGCAGGCCAAGCTGGTCAAAACTGAACTTTCATGAGTTGATACCGGGCAAAATCACATCTTTCAAACATGGATTCAGGTTTGATAGTTCTTCAACATGCAGTGCCTTCCACAAAGAGGTCTGGAATTTCACAACGACAACCTTTTGTGGGGGCAAAAGGTGAGCCTAGAAATCTGCTCCTTCGTGCCCTCCACAAAACTGGCATCTGGGAATCCTTTCAAAAAAACCGCTTGAAAGCATACACAGACAATGGCCGTTTCGCTCCAGCCACAGTCAAGGGGGCATGACGCTCGGCTGGGGATTTTTTTAATAGCCTCTTCACAGGAAAACAAAGTACCCTTTTGTCTCCCTCATTTTCAAACTAGTGGATTTCGAGTGCATATTCCACTTTTCGGGTCCGTTAGAATTCAAAGCTAGTGGATTTAGATCTAACCCTGTCATCTTAGCGGATCTCACCATTACGAGGAGTTTTAGAATCGAACAGAAAAAACAGGTGGAGAAATGCTTTCAAAATATCACCTCGGTTCTAAACTTCAGAGTACATAAGGGTAATGCTATTCAACTAAATGTTCAAAACAACTTCACCCGAAAGGTAAATGGTAGAATTCCCATGTATCAGATCTACAGGGGTCTCTACTATCAATAATGTGCCACCACTTGGCTAGGATTGGGAAATATACTGCGAAACGGGTTTGATCATTGGACTCATCAAAAGGCGTGAATCAAAGCTTTTGAGAAAACATATTTCTCAAATTGGATCATCTCCCCAGCTGGTAAAATCTTGAAATTTTTGTTTGAAACACCTTGGGTCCAAGGATAACCAACAAAAAGGTACCTCAAATTAGGGAAAAAAACAGAGAGGTTAAAGCATTTTCAATCGGGGATGATCAGAACTCTACCAAAAGTAGTTTTTAGTGAATCCCACCATTTATATGAGTAATTAGTTCAAGTTGGTAATGAATATCACACCATTTTACCATGGGGTTTATTAGACATCCCATGGGTATCCATGAGATCCCAAACACCCTGGGACTGATCACCGAAGCGCTGCACCAACCTCAAAAGTTTGCAAATTTTGAAGCAAAGAAGACAGAGACTGGGCCCAGGTGCTGGAAACTTCTCCGATCCTTTTGCCTTCGGCAGGTTTACGTCTGCCCTCAAAACTGTCCCATCGAAGGATGTGATCTTCAGGAATTTGAGTCTTCACCTCCCGTTCCGAACAGATCAGACGGATCCAATCGGATCCATACGATTGCTGGTGCCTCATAGCTGCTGCACACCACAAGCAATAGGGCTGCCACCAACCTGCGATATCTATCTCTCTAAGCTCTATAAAAAGCAAAATGCATCAAAATGTCATAGAACATCATATTAGAGAGAGACTATATAGAGTAGATGAACTCTCAAAAGCAGCGGTTCCAGCTGCCTCCAGGAGAAGCACCAACTGACATTGTCAGAATCAGCCTAAACGCTTTGGCGGCATTTGCCTCCTGGGCGGCGGTATCTATTTCTAGTGCCTTTTATATCCTTGTAATCTAAGCCCATTAAACTAGAGTCTTGAATCTGCTGCATCCGATGGAATCCAATACTGTATGTGAAGAAAGAGAAACATCGACCTAGGACCTGGATGTGTATTTCATCACTCAAGAGCCACAAAAGAAGCTAGGCTCAAGATATGTTTTTTGGCTTGAGCCAAAGCCACATTGGTCAGCCATGAACTTGATTTCAGCACTCCCACCACTGCACTCTGGTTGGTCCAGCAATGAATGCATTCAGGGATCCGTGAATCGTCGAAAGCCACACTGAGATGGCTGCCGAAATCAGTGCATTGAGCATTCAAAACATGTTAAAACCCCTTTTTCCGGCCTTTTCAGCAGGTCACGTGTGCGTCTCATGTCATGACAACCTTGGTAACAGACACGGCCGAGGAGCATAGCGTGATAAATCAATACGATACGGGTAGCAGTATGCATGCGATGGTATGGTGAGTGTCCCGCTGTCCCTCTGTGCGTGCTTGTGATGATTTCACTTGGATGATTCAGCAAAAGGATGGAAAAGGGCTGGTCTTTCAAGTGTCTTGTGCAATATCATCCAATATCCCACACTAGGCGGCATTGTCTACTTCCAAAAGTGAATCCAAAACATCCAATGATCCACAAAGCATGCAAATGGTGCAAGAGTGATCTGCCAAGAAGCTGTTTATGTCCAATCTTGTGATAGCTGGCAATAGCTGGCACTACTCTAACAGCCGCAAACCACAGTGGTTTGCGGCTGTTAGAGTAGTGCCAGCTATTGCCAGCTATTTTGCACGTCAACATGCTGATCCCTGTGACCGTGTGCAGTGTCTGCCTGATAATTCCAATTGCCACTATCCTGTGCGGAATCTTTCTGATCCCACTGCTGAGACTTCCACGTGCGGTTATCCTGTCCGGAATCTTTCTGATCCCACTGCTGAGAATGCCACTCGCGACTATGGGGTGCGGAACTTCTTTGATTCCATTGCCGATCGTTCTGCCACTTGCGGTCACTGTGTGTGGAACCTCTCTGATTCTGCTTCTGATCATTCTGCCAGTGCGAGGAATGTCTCTGATTCCACTGCTGGTTGTTCTGCCTCTCGCGACTACTCGATGCTGAATCTCTCTGAGTCCATGTGTCTTTTGTGTCCTGGTCCTGGTCCTGCTCGTTCTGCCAGTCAGGATCTCTTTGCTTCCATTTGTCCCAAAGATCCTCATGCTCCTCATTCTCCTGATGAGAATCCTTCAGAGTGTCTGTGGAATCTGCCTGATTCCAAGGTTGATCAATCGACCATTGAGAATCCTTGAGCTTGTCTGCAGCGTCTGCCGTATCATATCGCCTATCTTTCTCAGATTCTGCATGCCACTCGTACGCCTCTTGGCTACGTTCTTCTGCTAGAGGTACCTCATTGATTGTCAAGCGCAAAATCATCTGAAAAGTCTGAAAAGACAATAAAAACAGAGCCTGACCTGATCTTGGGTCGGAACTGCCATCTGCTTCTCCAATCTACTGATTCTATCGAGGATCTCAGCTACCTGCAAAATGCCAACATTTCAATGCTGTGACGTTCGAAGCAACAATTTCTTTAATACCATGCTTCTTACCGCCAGTGCATAAAAGATCACATATTTCCCTGCCAATCCACAAATCCTCTAGTTAGCATCCCTGGTCCCGTCAGACCTGACGTTCGACGCACTGAATGCGCTCCAACATCGGCTCCTCTCCTGGAAGGATCGTGCTAGGTGTCTAAGTATCTTGGAGCATATAACGGTACAAGTGTCGTTAATATACTCATGACACATGGAATACTATGGTTACTTGTGGTTACTCTGTATAAGTCTATTCATAGTATAAAGTAGTATGATAGCATGCTGTAACGATTCAAGGATGTTCCAAAACCTTCTGCAAACATCTCCTTCTGCATCTCTGTTTGCCCGAAGAACAAATCCTGGCGACTGCTTGGTACGATTTTGATGTTGACAAGAGGAACTACACTCGTTTTCTTCAGGAGAAGTAGATCCTATTTGATTATATAGCTACATCTGTACCTGCCAACAGTCCTAATCTCCTCTAGATATTCGAACATCACCCATCCCCCATCCCCATCATCCTGTGAGCGTGGATGGTGAGGATGGCCCACTTTTGTGAGGTTCCACTTCTGAACTCCCCGCTCCACTGTGAAGCAAGTGCTCCATTAGACTCAATAAATAGTCGCCTTCTTGAATTCCACTCCTCAATGATGCATCAGCAAAACAGCGTCAACCAAAAGATACGTGACTATGCTCTAAAAATAGAAAAACTGCAACACGTGACCATGAGAAGCATGCTGTTTAATACAAGCAAGCTGCTCCGAGAAGGCTTCTTGCCCGGGCACCTCACAGGAGGCTGCAGTGAAATTAACGGGCTGCTGGAAAAAGGAGCCCCAGAGACCAGTGTGATTATGTGTGGTCTAATGTGACTTATGAAATAAAACTCCATGAATGTCCATGATCTATTGCTTTCGAAAACACCGCACCTGTGGTGGATATGCTCCTCCATAGCTGCTGCTAGCAGTGGCTGCAGCCGTCTGATCGGCCTGCTGCCTGAGTGTCTCATTTTCTCCGCCCTGAATTAATGGGAAACAACTGACCTTCAAAGCAGGCGAAAATTTTGAAAAAACATTTGCAGCTTTGACACCAAGACTTTTTTGACTATAGAAATGATTACTATATACTCACCTTCCGAATCCTCAACGCTAAAAACGACTTTACTTTTAGCAGGATACATCCCCAAAAACTAACATAAATACTAAAAATAACCATATTTGAAAGGAGATGCATCTTAAAAACCATCATTTTTGTGTCTATGTTAGATTTTCCCTCCCCGATGCCCCGTCCGATGGGTTTTCGAATGGCCCGAGGACCCAAACCCTTCAGCGTACGCAGCCTGAAACCGATACAACACCGTATCCCACCACCGAAGCAAAAGGGAAAGCCGAAATCGAAAAATCATCGACTTTCTCAAGAAGGTGCCGGAGAATGTAGGGGATATAGTTCGTTTTGAGGAGAAAAACATTTCATTTCAAAACTTTTTGCTGATTTTGACGCCTAATTGTCATTGTTCAAAATCAAGTACATGATACAAATGTTCCAGGTGCAAGAATTATCATGATGATTCTTGGTCAACAAAAAGGTGATTGGATTCTGAATGTTTCTGCCCTCGCTCCGGAGATGTTCCACACCCAATGGCTAATGACACGTAACAAACGATTCTATATGCACATGTTCTTCTGAATTATATATACTTTAGCTTTTGAAATTTCCGCCACCGCCTCGTGCGGCAATATGGTATACATATATATATAAACATACACCTACACTAATAAGCATCTACTTCTACAATATCACTGGTAAATATTCCATTGCGCTAGATTACTTTTTCCCAGAAAAATCTGTGTATACTCCGGTGCGCTGAATGCCTTCGTTGCTTTCTGCCGTCGCTTCTTCTCCCCACGGCCGCATAGGTGACAAAATAGGCACATAGCACCGTTGTCGCACCCTTTAGTGTGCACAAAAGCACATGGTTTGCAGGCGCCGGCCGAGTGACCGTGTGAGCCAATGCTCGGCATTTCCAAAGAGCCTGGCGCTGGTTCATAAGGTGCTGGAGGAGTGGCGCCCAGCGGACGGCCAACATCATCATCCACCCCAACATCGTCACCTCAAAAACTGAAGCTGTTCCATGGAGACCTTGAAATCAATTCTATCCATCTTTGCCAAACAAATTGAAAATGGTAAAAGCAAGCCTTTCCCGCTGATTTGAAAATCATACAGCTGAAAGCAGTGATACATGATGCTTCGTTGACGTCATTATTGTTTCATAATAGTGGTACCAAGCTTGGATACTCGGGACGGAAACCTTCGACTTTTTGGTCGTTTCCGAGGTTGAGACTTCTTCCGCCACCCTGACGACATGAAGCCACGGTGCCCAAAAATGTGGAAGTGAAAGAAAGAAAGCTTCTGAAGGAAATCATCAACAGAAAGAGACATGTCTTCATAAAATCATCCTAGAAAAAAGTATCTAGCACAACCATTCAGCCATCATCATCATCATCATCATCATCATCATCATCATCATCATCATCCATGTTAAATCACACTTATTGCCATGTTCACCCATCTTATTGGATCCCAACCTGACCACCATCGCTCTTCCAGTACTTTGTTCAACCGTCAAACAGCGACAGAAAAAACGGCACCTGGTCCCGGGAAGACGTGTCTTCCGTCTTCTCCCGCTCTTGCTGCACCTGCGCATCTGGGAGTTAAATCCCACCAGGTGAAGGAGTCGGAAAATCATCGACTTCAAAAGTGCCGCTTTGAAACTGGAACATCTGTAGATGTTCCATTGCTAGACGAACTCAAGGTGTCAACTCACTTAGTTCTTGGAAACACGTTGATGAGCAACCCACTTTCGGACAATTGCAACTCCTCTATTGAAGAGCTGTGGTGGTCGCTTTTGTTGTTGGTTGATTGGTTGGTTGATTTGGTTGGTGATTTGCTTGATGATTTGGTTGGTTGTTGCTCTGGGATTTGTTACCCCTGGGTACTTGCCTGAGAAACTTGTAGCCTAAACAGCCAGTGAATTGAGAAGAGATACTGAAACGATGTTTTCGCAATCCTAAGTTGCAAAAGGTCATGTCTTCTTTGATCTGAAGATATTCATTTCGTTTGAGGGGCGCACCATTTTATTCAAATCGATGCATTCACTTATATGCAATGTATCTAAAACCTGTATACTGTATATACATAAGCCTTGATGAAGATGAAGATGATGATGATGATGATGATGATGATGATGATGATGATGATGATGATGATGATGATGATGATGATGATGATGATGATGATGATGATGATACCAATTCTACTTATGCTTTATGTCCTCTATCAAATAATATCTGTCAAATCTTCGTTCTTCAATGTTGCAGTGGCCGGGGCCCTGGTTTGGAAGATATGAGTGATATCATGTCCCTGGTTTGAAAGGAAGTGTGACCACAAGAGCAAATCGTCAAGAAATTTGTTTATAAAGTTCCGCCCACCACATGCCCACTGCCTAACTTGACTTTGTAAGCAGTTGTTTTAACCTTGACCAATAACTTCTAAAAACCGTGACCACCAACGAGATGATCCAGCCTCCTTCTGTATGTGTCTGGGCGCTTTCTCCATGGAGGCAAAGGAAATTCACTGAACAGTTTGCTCAAATCATCATCGGAAATCAAAGAAATGCCAACACTCAACACAATTCAAAAAATGATATACCAAGTACATCCAAGTACTGAATACCACCAAGGCAGGGTGTAAAGATATATCCGGAGCACTCCATGTTGTATATATGTACCATTGTAAAGATATAGTAATAGTGTTTCCACTTGGTCAGTTTAGGCCAACAAACAAGTGAACAGATTCCTGAAGGAAGGAATGCATCAACAAATCGGTCTTCCTTTTTTCAGCAAAGACATCTGAAGTCAGCACATCTTGCAGACCTGTAGGTGTAGGAATCAATGCATCTGAGAAAAATCAGGTGATACTACAGCCTTCTCCCACACTGTTCAAGGGCAGCACGCAATTCCAGGGCGGCACGCGCAACCATAGCACCCCAAGATTGCAGCTTCCTTCTCTCCAGTTCTCCTCTTGCACTCCCTGCAATGCACAGTTTCTGAGGTATGAAGAATTCTACCAAGCCGCTGTTGATCTCTGCCTTGATGTACCTCATCTAAGACCACTGTCCTGCCCTAACCGAAATCGTTTCACGCAACCGATGCTGGTCATCCCGCCAGCAACTCAAGCAGTTCATGCCTGACTTCTGAGAGCATTTCCGGTTTGAAGGAGGCACGGCGTAAATGTCTCCTGAAAGCAACAAGACGCGCAAGATCATCTGCCAGGACAAGGTCTGCCATTTCTTCTACTCTATTGCAGCAAGCGCTGAACAATGCTTCATCAGAAGCCATAATCCTGACGAACTCTGCCAAGAAATGCCTGTCGATGCCTTGACAGATAGGCTGATGTTGGCAAAGCGACTGCAATGCCTCGCGAACAATTTCTTGCTCCTTGGCAACGCCCGCGATGTCCATCATGCGATGGGCGATGCGCAATCGCAATTCAGGTAACGGATACACAGTATGCAGAACTGATGCCATCACCCAGAAAATATCTGTCGGTGGTTCACCAAGTTGGTAGTAGTCAAGGTCTTCAAGACAAACATCAATAAAATGGCTTACCAAGTCAGGCTGATACAACTGCCACCTGTGAAGGTTGTGTATCCAAAGAGTAAAACCTGCCATGGGCACACAAAGCCTTTGGATTGGCTGGAGACACAAAACCATTTGTTTCCCCTCGTTAGATCAACTTATCTTGTATAAGGTGTGATGTTTCCGGACAAAACATTTCAAAGTAATAGACGCCAGATATCCAGAACCCAATGACAATGGTTTGCGAAAGCCATGTATGATGAAAAGAATTGGATGGATGGTGATGGATATTGTGGATAGCTCAGAACCTGCTATACTAGGTGTAAGGATATGAGTATGTCAATATCCCTATCTTAATGTATGATGTTGGTCTCAAGTGAGACGTGCGGCGATGACGATCGCGCAAGCAGTCGGATCAGCTCTATTTTCCCAGGCAGCACTCAATGTACAGTAAGGCTGTGAAATCCTTGACTGTTCTGTGCCGAATACATGCCGATGTATGAAAAAGTACTATACAGCCCAATACCGCTGAGACTCTCTTCGCAGATATATGTGCAACAATGATGATGATGATGATGATGATGATGATGATGATGATGACGAGGAGGAGGAGGAGGAGGAGGAGGACTATGACCGCAAAGTCAATGTATGCTGGTTGATCGGTATGCCAATCAGCGCCACAACAATTCATGGATATTTCCGGAACCTACAACTCTGCAAATGAAGTTGCACGCTCGATGCAAGCTGCTGGTTTCTGATAACATTCTTTTGACACATGTCAGGCCTCGGCCAGCTTCTGATGTTCCCAGCAAGTACTCCCTGGTCAAGCGGCTTCGCCTTTCACCAATCTCAGGCTCTTCATCTGCTGCTTGCGAGCACTTTTGAAAGCACTCCACAACTGGATGCATCCTTGTCAAGACTCGGCAGGGGAATTGAATACTGGCAAAGCATAGAATCTGAGTTCTGTGACCGTGATACTAGTCCAGAGTCCACTTAAAACGAAGAAAAGCTCAAGATCAATCACCCATCAAGAAGAGCTCCCGTCGCCAGACTAAACACGATTGAACGCTACGGCCAAAAACTAGCTCCCATTCTCATGACTATGTTCAACACATGTCAACGGCAGCCAACATCAGCAGGAAGAGTGGTTACAAGAGTGTGCAACTTGCAGAGATGTGCACATACTCAGTTACTCAAACCAGCTCTCCACTTTTCTAGTCACAGTTCCTCTAACACCGCTGCCAAGTTGCTGCTTTTCAGAGGATGTTGGCAGAGAGTCGATGTCCACCAGCTTGAACAAATGGAATACCCAAGCCTGATGCATCAAGCATGTGATGTGGAAATAGTGTAAAATCTCGGCAAAATAGTCCAACATGTAACTTTCAAATGACTTGAACAGAGGGCACAGAAGAAGAGCATGCACGCATTTTCGTCCTGCCTTCGGACTTGCGAAGAAGCGAGAAACCGCTCGGACATCGAACCTAACCACTTCATCCACCTAAGCTTTTCGAGTAAAATCCAACCTAACAACTTCTATTTGCACGGACTGAGGCCGTATTTGCACGTAAAATCAGACACAAGTTGATGTGGAGACATTCACACTGGTGATGTTAGAGTCTTAGAGTCTAGCTGATGTGAGTCTCTCGATTGACTCCAAGGACTTCGAACAAAGTTGTGTCTGGGAGCTGCAACCAAGGCACTGGGAGAAAGTCTAAAAGCAGTGGGAACAACCTCAGGTCATTGCCGATGTGTTGTCTAGGTGTGACTTGAGTGAAAAGCATTGCCCAAGTACTATCACCACTACCTGATTCTCTCTCGATCCGAAGTCACGCTAGAGAAGTGGAAACTTTGACATTGTCTGAGCGGCATTTTCGGCTCAGCACATGCATCGACTCAATCCTCATACTCCACCTTACTCATCTTTGCTGTATCTTCATATCTAAAATATGTATCAATATGTATTACACAATATCGTAAAATGTGTTTCAAGCAGGGCAAGCCATCTGTTCCTGTCCATTTGACTCTCATGCCTAGCAGCTCTGTTGGCAGGAATTCTGATCCATTCCTCGGATTGTCCGTCCCTTTGCTGCACTGCTGTGCAGGAAAGGCGTACTGCTAGAGCACTCTACTTCAGCTTGGCACAAGTGGCAACCCAAGAAATTGCCACCAAAAAATTGTTTTGAGATACAATCAGTTCGGAATAGTTCGGAAAGCTTGGTCTTTGAAGGCAAAAGTAACAGCAAGTGATGGTTAACATTCCTACCTCCAAACCCAATCGTATGTGCATTGGGAGGCTCTCAGCACTGCCATCTTGCAGTCTGATCAATTGAAAGAACCGACTTGATTCTGTCGCCTCTCACGCAACACGACATGCAGAACACATGGGCCATCGCAAATGCTGATGTGAAATCAGGGAAATCTTACGTTTGCAGATTTGTTGAGAGGTCAAACAAGGATGAACGCATTGAATACTGACACAAAAACGCAGCAGGAATCTTGTTATTCTGGAAGAGTTGTGATGAAGACTATACAAGTACAATTGCAATAAGATCGTCACCAAGCCTCTGTTTCGGAAGCTACAGCACCAGAATGTGTATCCATGTCGGAAGCTGGAGAAGACGCTTTGTTTAGCGACCTGAGCAGCGCATGCAGCAGTCAAATTTGGCAGGTCAACAAACAAAAAGAAGCAGACAGTTCCAAACAAAGAATCTGAGAATGTAGAGGGCCTTACATCCAAACTGCTTTTCATATGGCCCTTCGCAAAAATACTTTGCATGTCTTCAGAATCTTCAAAGAGCGGATCAATTTTTGTTCAGTACATCTTCTGTCTAAGCAATTTGAGTTGCACAGCTTCAGACTCAAGGTCACCATCAGATCTCCCTTCAGAGGCTGTCCTGATTATATGTACGTCTTGCCTTGTGTATCGTTGTATCTCCTTCTATGTCCTTGTATATCCTTGCATTTTCTTTGATTCTTTGTGTATGTATATAACATCTCAACCAGCGCACCTTTCCCTCCAAAAACACGATGGATAGCTCACAGGCTGGTTGGCCAGGAATGGCTCAAACAGCTGATCCCCTTTCTTCCCATCTTCTGCAAACCTTGCGTCACCTGCAACCAATAGAAATTTCCAAGCCGTCTCCGGAATTGCTGCCTTCGAGAAAGTATGGAGCTTGTCGACCACTGCAGGGAAAATGCTTGCTCCAGCCAAAATACCATCTCGAACACTCTTCTCCAGACGTGGCAGGAATTGGATTGCGGCCGCTTCTTGGACGTACACCTCCATGATCTTGTGACTAATCCAGCGGCCCCGTCTACGGACAAGTTCACTTTCCTCCGAAGTAAGAAGGAGCCATGATGCTCCTCCTGCCCTCAAGCTCCCAAGGTCAAGGCCCCTGCTGAGACCATCAGGTAGGCTTGAGATCTTCAAAGCTCCTAAGATTCGTTGAAACCTCAATCTCAAAGTCTGCGGCGAGGCTCCCCACAGAAAACGCTCCGGGTTGTACTTTTCAAAAACTGACTCGATGAGGCTGACAAGCTGAGGTTGATCGACTCTTGCAACCTGATGTCGAGCAGCTTTGAACCTGGTCTTCGGCTCCTCGATCTGCAGCAGTGCAAATGGTTCAGTCCTACCAACATCACCTGGTAAGATCAAATGCTTCCGCTGCGCCTTCAGGACCTCTCCAATCCTAGCCAGTCCGCCCCAGGAAATGCAGAGAATGGCCGCAACGTCAAACCAGCCCCACAAAGCTGAAGTTACGACCGCTGCAAGCAAAATCTGCCAGGGAAGAGCCACGTGATGAACTGGCGGTTCTTCGCGAAGCCAAGTGTAGGCCAGATCCCACGACCCCTGCAACATACGGCCTATGCTGGGCCGTTTTGATGATTATCGTCTCAGCATAGTGATTGTAAGGGCGGCCAGATTGATACAGCTGGCGGCCGTACCTTTCCAAAGCCAAGTTGATAGCCTCGATGTCCAAAGCCGCAGGGTCAAGCAGCTCGTCAATCGAAGTCCCATTGCTTTCAAGCCAAAGTGAAAACGCGTCTAGCAGGACCTTTCTCTCCTTGCGAGTCTTTTCCAGGACAGGTCGTCGCCGTTGTCTAGGGGCAGCGACTTTCTTCTGTTCGCCCTTTCAACGTCACCTCGGCTCCGAGGGTCCAGTCTTCCATGGCTTGGTTCATGACCTACGGCTAAAACAAGGCTGGGTGATCCAACTCCCCAAAAACTCAAAAGAACAACCTTGGTGCCAGCAGGACAAGCCCAGGCATAGCAGGCAGCAGGCAAAGTCCAGGAGATAAGTCCAAAGAGGGAGCAAGGAGAGCTGATTGACAAGATAGAGAAAATCCAAGCGACAGGACCCTCACCTGGAAACCCAAGCGCCCAACCAAAACCAAGGCAGCAGTGTGAGTCTCCAGGATCAGGTGAAGGGAAAAGGGAGGCCCAACGGTATGGGTAAGCAGAGTGATGGTAGTGGGCAAAACGCCAACTGTCGGAGGAAGACCACCACGGACAAGGCGGACACAACACAAGCAGAACAAGTCTAGCCCAATTGGCTGCATGCTCAAAACGGCGGAGGCTTGAGACCTTTACAAGTTGGTAAAGCTCTTGGCAGCTTTTTGGCCTCAGGAAGTGAGAACAGGGTTCAGGCATGTCCCTGGTAGGGTGGTCGGCTCCGTTATATCTCGTGGGGAAGAAGTGCAGCGCTGGGTACAGGCATCAAGCAAGGACGGTAGCACCGATCTTTCTCAAAGCGGGACGAAGTCCAAAGGATGGGCTGCCGCCCTTGAGGATAGCTGATAGGGCAACGTTTGAATCAAGTCGAGTGGTGAAGGGGCTTCCTCTGCGATGTCGTAGCACAACCTCTGAAAAGCCACAGCCTCCTAAATATTGATGTGACGTGGTTCTTTCCAATTCCAAGACCTCTTCTCAAGTCAGAGCAACGTCGTTGGAGAGCAATGATTCTAGGCCCTCACACTGAGCCTTGTTGTAGTTCTGGATCCTGAGCTTCCTCGACAGAACCTTGTCAAGGACCTGAGCGAATCTGGCTGCGAGGGCATCGGTGGCACTGGGTTTTGTGAACTTTCCTTCGATCTTCACGTGAGAGTGATCACGTGTGCATGGGTGGTGCAGCTCGCCAATGTCCAGGTTTACCACCAACAGCCTGCACTCTTCCTCGTGCGGGGAGTCGAAATTGCAAGACGCCAACCAAGTCTCCTGGGCTGCGAAACACTCCAACATAGCAATCCACTCTGCCAACCATGCCATCTTTGAACGACGGGGCTGCTCCAACAAACAAACGGCGGCAATCCGATAGCAGAGGAACAACAGTGATATGGCTCGAAGGGCCAGCTCGGTTGTTTTGTGGGTACGATGGTGGCTGGGCTGGAATCCACGTTGACAAGCGTAGGAGCGTAGGCATGGCCACGCTGCCGGGGAAAATGTCGTACATGGGGGAGCAATGAAGGCTGAGTCCAGCCTGCCCTGCTCAAACATGAAGTAGATCCAGCTCAGGACGTCCAAGCTGGAAAGGTCAAAGTGTTTGGACGCCTCAAGGTCAAGGACGGGACCACAGGTCCAGGCAGAGCGGCTCATGCACTCGTTATCTTCCCAGCTCCTCCACACACCTCTATGTAAGTGATACCTCAAAGCCAAGGGTTTGCTGGGGTGGCTCTTGCAATGTCCATCTTGCTCAGTATCGACCTCGTCCTCGTGAGTATCGTCAAACTTGGTCCTCAATGCTTCCTCTCTCGTCTGGAGCCTGTGGTAGCCTCCTTTCCTGACCCCAGTCCGATGCAGGACACGGGCCAGGTCATCCTCAACTTCAGTCTCAACTATCGCCCCTTTCCTGTCAGAAGCACCCGTAGCAAAGATTCTCGGCAAGGTCTTGGCTGCTAGGTCGGTGACCATCAGAGGGGCAAGAATCGCAGCCAGGCAAAGTTCTTGGGCTACGACCCGTGGCAACTGCTTCAAGCGAGGCCTGTCCTTCTCAATGCTGCTTAGATCAAAGCACTTGTAGGACTGGTCAAAGATGCACATCAGCGGGCGGCGATACATCATGCAAGAACCCAATCAGGGAAGCATGGAGGGCATCCGAAATCACAGGAAGTCGAGAGAGCTTCAAAGAAAGGAAGGACAGTGCAAGGCGCTTCTTTGCTGGAGCTCCAGTGTGATCAAATCCAAAGATCTGGTCTCGATGGAAGAATCCAGTTCAGCTCCGACAACCTTGGCAACCTCTGAGTTGACCACATCCTTCTCGGCAGAGCCGACCAAACCAGCGTCGGTGTAGATCCGTTGTGCCTTGTCGAACCTCTTTCTTCGCCTTTGTCTGTCTAGCCAAATCCAAGCGACCATGGGCATCAGTCATCTCGACAGAGGCAACGAAGTAATCATCGATGACCAAACCTTGGATGACATCAGTCCCCTGGAATGGTGAAGTGGACCTGATCTCCTCCTCAGCACATAGTATAAGCCACTGTCAATGAGCAACCCCCGATGTGCCTGGGTCGCTATTTCGACCCTATAAGTGGTCGCCTTGGATCACTGAGTTGAAACATGCATATAGAGCTGCTGGTCCTCCTTGATGACGTTGTTGCGACCACCACTGGAGCCCTCAGCAGCAGCGGCTGCAGCGAGCCCATCACCAATCTCCTCGCGTGGCCCTCTCTTCTTCTTCTTCGAAGCCAAGGAATCTGCAAGGACATCAAAAGCTCGGGTGGAGTGTAGCAGGTGTGTTGGCAATGGCGGCCACAAGGTGTTGGAAGCTGCACGCTCTGGTGATACTCGTAGCTGATGATAATAGTCCTGCCTGTCACTGATGCAGACCACAATCGTCTGCAGAGAAGGAACCGCCTCCAAACAGGCCAAGTGCCAACCTGATGGCAAATGACGGGACGGCAAGTAGAGCCGGTGGTCACTTCTTCGGGGCAGGCTTTGATCGGAGGAGTATTTGGTGGTTTCGGGTGGAACTCCAAGGGCTGAGCGTCCTCTTCCGCAGACTAGTGGAGTCTTTCTGAAGTCTCCCCCAGAATCCATTGATATGTCTTCTCCAGAAGGGTACTCGACAATGGCAGCATCTGAGGGGAACCTGGAAAGAAAGACCGGACGTTCTCTGACTCTTGGGCAGGGCCGTACTCGGAGAGGTAAGGGAGCACATCTGGGGAGAAGTCTACAAGCAGCATGTTGAGGTTTACGTCTAAGGCTTGTTCGGCACCTTGATCGTCCTCCTCCATAGCTTGAATTGACACCTCCGTACTGGGGCCCACCAATCCATCCGTAGTTCCCTGATTCCCTTGATCGTGCGGGGCACAAAGTCCAAAGGCACTGCGATCAGGACTCCAGTAGATCGCTGGAGTATCGGGACCACATACCTAGAGGTGTGGGGAACCAAAAATTTTTGGTTTTACCAATTCCTGGTTTTTGAGAAGTCGGGTTCTTCATGCGTTTTTCCAAAAGGTTTGTAAAATGGCAATTTGTACTATAAAAATGGGCAAACTTCCCATGAACTCATGGTATTGTTTGCGCCAGTAAATATCGAAAGGCTTGACCAAGGATATTATCTCTTTGGTTCCCCAAGCTGCTTGATTTCTGAAGATTTCTCAAACAAACAGCACAAATCCTGGAAAGTGTCTTTTTGGCAACATCGCGCTTCTGCAAGAAAGCATCATGTCGCAGTTTTGCGAAGACCATGTCGCAAATTTGCGAAAATATCGCTTTTGCATATCGCGCTTTTGTAAAAGAGCAGCATCATGTCGCAGTTTTTGCGAAGACCATGTCGCAAA
>DF239881.1:132336-155477 GCA_000507305.1 Breviolum minutum Mf 1.05b.01
ACCATGTCGCAAATTTGCGAAAATATCGCTTTTGCATATCGCGCCTTAGCGAAAACTACAAAATGCTATACTCCAGGTACATGCATTTTGCAGTTTTGCTATATATATATAAATATATATATATATATATTAATATAAAAGTGATTTCTGAATTTCTGACATGCAGGTTTCAAGTATATATATATATATATATCTTGGACGACATCCCAAAAATTGCAACATTCATCACACCCTGTTTTCTTTTAATGGATTGAAGCAAGTGGACAAATTTCGCAACACATGAACAAGATTTCGCAACACATGAGCAAAGAACGAAAACTTCGACACAGTACAAGTTATCCAACATTTCGCGAATTTGCGAAAACCAAAATGTCAAAATCTGAGATGTTTTCTCCACGTTTATTAATATGATTCTGTTCCAAGTGTTTCAAGTAACATCCGCTTTTGAAGTACAAATTATAGGCATCTTATTGTCTTTCAAAGTAACATTTCGCAATATATACCAAATTTGCGATACACAAAGTGCAAACTCAGAGTTGATCTTCCCAAATAGATGTGAACGAAATCAGTTCCAACAAACTCACAACAAATCAAAGCAAGTCATATCATATCTTTGTTGAAAACAAATTTGCATATCCACACTTTATCTGGACCTTTGCATGCAACCTTTTACTCCAAGTCTTCGGGCCAGAACAAGTAAGTTGCTATGAGCCATCTTTGGGCCACACGTAGGGAGGATCCAAGCACATGACAACATCTCGCCATGCGACAGTTACGTCCCGTGCTATCTTCCGCCATCTGAGTTGCCCAGATGCCAGGATTGATAATCCAAGCAACGCTACTTTGCAACTGTACCTCCAAATCAAACGCAATATGATGTAAATAGTGGTTCTTTGGTGTGATCGTGAAGAAGCACGCGCCCAATCTGTAGCATTGAAGCGCACACTCATAAGAACCCTCGAGATACTTTGTCAAGTCTGCTAAGGCTTTGGAAGCATCGCCCCTATTCCACAAAGAATCTTTGCAACCTCTTTCGTCTTTTTGTCCAAAGACTAGACGAAGAAAATCGTCCATTGCCACCATACTCGATAAAGCCGCTCTTCCCACCGTGTCCAATTCAGCGTCCGTCATGTATGCTATGAGAAATTTCATGATCAGGCGCGTGTCCGATCCCTTGAACGAAGATTCCGGGTGGCTGCGAAGTGACGGCCATCCCATATTCTCACGGCTAAAGTGCTTGACGTGGGGATATTCTTTGTTTTGTTTGCACCATGTACGAAATCGACTGTAAGCAGCGGAGAGCCGGTCTGGTATATTGGTACCGTCCTTAGTGTTCTGTGTTTTTTTTCATTTGCGTTCCCAGAAAATTTACCAAAGTTGTGATTATAATTTCCTGTGGCTATCTTTATGTAAATTTGAAATGTCGCAAATTTGCGATATATATAAAGGGTTTTTGTGTAAATATATATATTTTTGACATGTCGCAAACTTGCGACATCTTATAGTTTGTCGACATGTCAAAAATATATATATATTTACACAAAAACTCTTATATATATCGCAAATTTGCGACATTTCAAATTTACATAAAGATAGCCACAGGAAATTATAATCACAACTTTGGTAAATTTTCTGGGAACGCAAATGAAAAAAACACAGAACACTAAGGACGGTACCAATATACCAGACCGGCTCTCCGCTGCTTACAGTCGATTTCGTACATGGTGCAAACAAAACAAAGAATATCCCCACGTCAAGCACTTTAGCCGTGAGAATATGGGATGGCCGTCACTTCGCAGCCACCCGGAATCTTCGTTCAAGGGATCGGACACGCGCCTGATCATGAAATTTCTCATAGCATACATGACGGACGCTGAATTGGACACGGTGGGAAGAGCGGCTTTATCGAGTATGGTGGCAATGGACGATTTTCTTCGTCTAGTCTTTGGACAAAAAGACGAAAGAGGTTGCAAAGATTCTTTGTGGAATAGGGGCGATGCTTCCAAAGCCTTAGCAGACTTGACAAAGTATCTCGAGGGTTCTTATGAGTGTGCGCTTCAATGCTACAGATTGGGCGCGTGCTTCTTCACGATCACACCAAAGAACCACTATTTACATCATATTGCGTTTGATTTGGAGGTACAGTTGCAAAGTAGCGTTGCTTGGATTATCAATCCTGGCATCTGGGCAACTCAGATGGCGGAAGATAGCACGGGACGTAACTGTCGCATGGCGAGATGTTGTCATGTGCTTGGATCCTCCCTACGTGTGGCCCAAAGATGGCTCATAGCAACTTACTTGTTCTGGCCCGAAGACTTGGAGTAAAAGGTTGCATGCAAAGGTCCAGATAAAGTGTGGATATGCAAATTTGTTTTCAACAAAGATATGATATGACTTGCTTTGATTTGTTGTGAGTTTGTTGGAACTGATTTCGTTCACATCTATTTGGGAAGATCAACTCTGAGTTTGCACTTTGTGTATCGCAAATTTGGTATATATTGCGAAATGTTACTTNTTTCTGACAATTTTGCGATATAAATAAAATATACAACAGGGTCGCATACTTGCGAAAACCGAAAAGTTTCCGTGCAAGGATCAAATTTTATGATACGTATAAAAACTTTTATAAAAAAACTTAAAAAACCATAAGTCGGATTTCATCGGGAAACTAAAAAACAGCACCGGATTTCATCGGGAAACCGAAAAAAACACCGAATTTCATCGGATCATCTTTTCCTGCTGCAAAACAATTGTGCGTTGGATTCGGTGTATATATCGATTCACCAAACCAAATCGCAAACTTGCGATTGTTTCGAATATATTATATCGATTGATGACACAGGCCGAGTTGCAAAATGGTTTCGCCATACCAGGTAACACAGCACGTTGACACAGAACGTTCGCACATGGCCCAGCTGGGCCATGTGGAACAAATCCTTCGACAGGAAAGTTTCTCGATCTGCACCATGTATATCTACCAAAGGGCTCGGGCTTTCAATGGGCCACGGCCGTTCCATCGAAACCGTCGATCTCCACAGTGCCTCGGGTCTTGCGTCCGTATATGGAGTGGTAGTGTCATTGGCTCCACACCATGGACACATGCAGTGCGGAACACAAGCGAAGTTCCTAACCACTCGAAATGCACGAGCCTGTGCTGGTAGGTCACCTTCAAGACCAAGGAAGCACAAACGAAATTTCCTTTGAAGTTTCTGCGAAAAGACTCCATCAATGTAAACATCTCTGCAGTCTGCCGCCAATTTCGCATGGAATTCATCGAGTACTATATTGCCTGCAGCATATCCTTTATGGAATCGTTTGTATTCTTCGCCAACACAACACGTCCAAAAAAAATATCTGTCGCGAGGCTGCTGGGGGCCGCTGTAAGTAGGGGCCCCCAAGAATACTGCATAACTGGAGCTCTGCGTTGTCCCGTTCCCTCGTCGCAATGTAATTTCATCGGCAACACACTATCAAGTTCATCGCCATAGCGCGTGTATACATCATGCTCCGGCTGTAGCACCCGGAAAGCTTGCCACCACTGAGTCAAAAGGTTCTGAAATCTTGAGGCATCAGGGTTTGTATGCCCAGCCAGCAGTTTTGATGGGAACGTTTCCAACAAATAACTTGCAACTGACCTGATGGATATATAGTGGTGCTTCTTTCCAGTAGATGCCAGGAGCATTTCTGATATTGGTATGTGTGTAATCCTTCCAATGTTAACGACCTCCTTCAAAAATACAGTCTCTCTGTCACTTCCTTGGATGTGAGCGCGTGACAGTTGCTGTATCTCCGTGTGCATCGGTGACCCAGGAATCATAGTGCTTTGTTGACAAAAAGCACTTTCCGAAGCTTTCGCAGCATTGTTGGCCTTAGATTTCACACACGTGCATGTATACAACCGTAAAGTATATAATATATATAGATAGATATATTGAAAATTGTCTATAGTGTTGCTGAGAACGCAAGAATAACTTGCGATAAAATATTCTTGTCCAAAAATGTATCGACTTGAAAAAACAATTTGCACATTAAAAGAACAACTTGAGCGAGTCAGAAGTGACATGACTGTTTTTTTCTATGATCCATCAATTGGAAGAAAGATAGCAAAAGAAACATGTTGCCACTCAGAAATGGTGTAGTTCGGAAGTTAAACAAAAACATGAAAATGATTCTGCCCTAAGAATCCTTGGGCCTTCCTATTTAAGTTTAAGTTTTAACGAACAGTGGTAAAAATTTCGATACTGGGAATAGACATTTCGAAAAAAAACTTGATATGTATATAGATTCACAGGGACTACTCTACAGAGAAGAATCTATATATATCAAGTTTATTTTTCGGAATGTCGATTAACAGTATCGAAATTTTCCATCCATAAACTTATGAATTTTATCAGTGGTAAAAATTTCGATACTGGGAATAGACATTTCGAAAAAAAACTTGAGTATATAGATTCACCGGGACTTCTCTACAGAGAAGAATCTATATATACATATCAAGTTTATTTTTCGGAATGTCGATTAACAGTATCGAAATTTTCCATCCATAAACTTATGAATTTTATCCGTGGTAAAAATTTTCGATACTGGGAATAGACATTTCGAAAAAAAAACTTGAGTATATAGATTCACCGGGACTTCTCTACAGAGAAGAATCTATATATACATATCAAGTTTATTTTTCGGAATGTCGATTAACAGTATCGAAATTTTCCATCCATAAACTTATGAATTTTATCAGTGGTAAAAATTTCGATACTGGGAATAGACATTTCGAAAAAAAAACTTGAGTATATAGATTCACAGGGACTACTCTACAGAGAAGAATCTATATATCAAGTTTATTTTTCGGAATGTCGATTACCAGTATCGAAATTTTCCATGCACAATACTGATGAAGTACATGATTTTTTCATTTTTTTTGGTTCAGGCCAAGACACAATGTACTCGTGCAAAATTTTCTTCACTGATGCTTCACCTGCGTGGGGCGGAAAACGTGGAAAACAAACATGCAAACACAAAAGTATATAGGCGCCAAACACGTTTGTAAGATAGTTGGTTGGGCAGACGCCGAAACAACTATCTTACAACCGGGCACCGGCCTACAGATAGCAGAAAAGTAGGATTGCAGTCCAGAACTATTCACGCTTTTCATTTTTTTCCCAGACACGGATCCGTCTCAATATAAGTCAGCAAACTCAGCGGCCACGATACCTCGACATGAAGCAGTGTCGCTCTCAAAAACTGACAAGACCTCTTATCAAAATAATGCTGCGCAGGCAAATCTACATATAACAAGTTCAGACACGTAAATATAGGTTTTTCAAAGACAAATCTTGTGTAAAAAAGTCTTGTGTGCATGGCATGTAAAATATATCTTTGTATAGATACAAAAAACCATGCAGACATGCCTCAGCGCAAAGCACCACACAACGGACAACCTTCCCACAAACTCCGCAGACCAGGACGCACGGACACCAGCACTCATGTTGACTATATGTGCTAACTTTTGTGTGTTCAAAAAAATCACGCACAGGTTTCAAGGAGACAATGGTAAACTGAACTTATCATATATATCATATATGCATATTAAAAAAAAAGGAATCATCGGCCGTGCTGTGCCCTTCTGCATTTGAACAGCCCTATCGCAAATGGAAGCTCAATACAGACCCAACACTGTACAGGTTCCACAGTAAACTGTGGGATCTACTCCACAGGTTCTACCTTGGCTGGCTTGCCTTTGCGAGTCCTGGGGGCTGCCTTAGGAAGGTGTATTTTGACAGAACTGCTCTCGTTCTGGAACTGCATACAAACAGTTCGGATTTGATCAAAGATATCCTCGTAAACGCTCTTCAGCTCTGGGTTCTTCTTCATTTGTTCTTGCTCCTTTGCACAAAGAGATCGGTAGAGCTCAGACATCTTACCTGAACTTTCACGTTCCAACGTATTGGCCCTCCAAAAAAAATAGGAACAGAAAAAAAATCCTCAACTGAAAAAATCATTTGTCCCAAAAAAAAATTGGCCCAAGGCACCAGCAGTTGTTGACAATGCATCCCATTCGTTCCTGAAGCAGAGATGTCACAAGTTAAGAAACACAATCGTGCTGCCACCCTAAAAAAAAATACATAGGCGAAAGCAAAGTTCAAAAGGTATACTCGCACATGGAAAGCAAGCATCTTCCCAGTGGGTGGGCTTGACTCCAACCATTTTTGGTGAATGTCTTTGAATGCAGCCTGCCTGGACAGCAAGCTCTTCTTGTACCTGCTCACCAACTCACTCGCTTTCAGGCCACTCTCAAGGGTTGGAAAAGGTTCCTGTTTGGTCTTCTTCGTCTCATCAGGAATTTGGTTTGGAAGTGCAGGAGGTTCACCTCCGTTGCCAGGACTGCCATTTCCACCATTTCCATCACCATCGGGAATTTCGAGGAAATCTCCAAGTCCAAGGCTAAAATCCTCATTGAATATGCCTTGGCCACTCATGATCTCCTCAAGCTCCCTGAGCTTCTCATGGCCTTGCCTCAGGCCAAGGTAGAAATATGAAAAGAGAAATTGAAACCACGACCAAAACATTAAAACCAAAGAGTTGCAACGACGTATATACACCTGGTCAAATTCACCGTTATACGTGCAATCACCGTTGCGCAGATATCGCGGGTAAAAAAAACATGCACCAAATTTCAATAAAGGTACTCAATGGTGTCACTCACCTGTACGAGATATTTGGTTTTCTTCTCGTAGAGGCACTGCTTCGTCAGGCGCTTCCCGGTGCAGTATTCAACTGCCCCCTTTCTCTTTGCCCTCAGAAACATTCACCCGCCAATAAACAATTTGGAAAAATCCATATATATATATATATATATGTATATATACTCAGGTGTTCAGGGTGCTTAGTAAGTGGATATAATATTTAGATAAATAGGATTACAACTTCTATTTGGGATAGTTATATATAGCTATCGACTATTTCTCCATATATAACTATCCCAAATAGAAGTTGTAATCCTATTTATCTAAATATTATATCCATTTACTCAGCACCCTGAACATCCGAATATATATATATATATTAACTTTTGCTGTTTACATAAACGGATTTTTACTTTGTAACAGAAAATGCCAAAAAAAACAACCATGATTTAAAAAGTACCGAGTGTCTCACTCCACTTCAAGACTTCTTTCATTTCTTCATCCGTGTGCCACGCGTAACCCTTGAAGGTTTTCGTGAAATCCTTCGTCACCTGCCGTATGCGGTTCCATGCTTCCAATCGCAACATGTTGGTTTGTTGACTGGCCCCCGGCATGTAAACCCTGCTAACGAAGCTTCTGAGAAGCGACGATCGCCTGGATCCACCCGAATTCCATTCTTCCAGCACTTCAGCAGGCAGGATGGCTTTGCCAGATTTGGCTGATCTGTTCAGCCAAGCCCAAGCATCAGGGTGTGTCATCGAGTTGACTGTGGCTCCTGCAGGCAGAGAAACTGGCTTTACAGGAACCACAGCAACATTTTCAGGAGGTGCCACATCCTCAACCACAGGTGTTGGAGAAACCAGAGTCCCATCAGTGGTTCCAGCACGAAGCGCAGGGTCATCCAGACTGTTTGGACTCAGCACTTCACCATCCAGGTCCCCGTCATTCAGACTCATTCCATCGATGTCCTCTTTCAGTGACCTTGCAATATATATATATATATATATATTTATTTATATCGACATCTAAAAATTTGAATGTACATGTACAGTATGTATATATTTATATATGCATTTATAATATGTGTGTCTCCATGGAATGTTAAATTCACTTCAAAAGCGACATGGCTACCATCACACCAAAAGGCCAAAAAACGAGACCGTTGTGTCACCCATGCACCCGACCTCCTCAACCCTCCGACCTCCCAGTCAACCTTCCCACATTCCACAAACACCAACGCAGGAAACACCATCGCCCACTGTATTGTGCATGTGTATCTATTATATACATTTGTGTTTGCGCAACAGCATGCACATATACATATCACATATATATCTACTTCAAAACATCTTAGCTACGAAAGCCTGGCAGCAAAACACGCAGTTAGAATTTTTCTTTGGGTATGTTTTCAAAAATACATTGAATTTCTCAGCATGAACCAGGAGATGTGCAGAATGTCAGGTATAGCATTCTTGCCTCTATAGAATTACAAATTCAATTCAAGGTTTTTGATTTTTGATCATCGTTGTGAGCAAAAATCAAAAACATTAAAATTGAATAAAACATTTGTAATTCTCAAGGGGGAATACTGTACCTGACATTCTTGGCCTCTCTCTGGTCAACAAAGCTTTTGAAATTCATCGTATTTTGCAAACCATATCCAAAGAAAGCCATTACAGGGGAGGTTTGATGAAATTCTTAACCGTTTCTTTTTCCGAGTTAAAACCAAAAAAATTGTCTAAAAAATTGCCAAGATGCCCAAGCGATCCAGCGTCACTGCCACGCTGCAAAAGCCCTGCTTGGGCTGGAGCAGTCAAAAACAGGCCAGACTGCACACGGCCGACAGGGAAGGCTTGCGACAAATCACTCTGGGATGCAGGAGGCCGCACATCACCATGTGCCCTCTTTTGCCTTTTGGATCCCATGAGAGCCTCCATCTCTGCCAGTTGCTTTTGCTGCAGCTCTTCCAGCTGCCTCCGGTGAGAGGCTTGCATTCTCTTCAGCTCCTGTGCCATTGCCTCAGCAGGGTCTTGCGGTGCTGCTGTTTGCAAGTTTGGTTGCTGCTGGAACTCTGCAGCGGGTTCTTTCTGCAGAGGTGTTTGTGCAGCGGGTTCTTTCTGCAGAGGTGTTTGTGCAACTGGGTCTGGAGGCGGCGGTGCTTGTGCAACTGGTTCTTGCAGCGGGGGTGCTTGGGCAGCTGGGCCTTGCAGCGGAGCTGCTTGGGCAGGTGGGTCTTGCTGCGAAGGTGCGGCTGCAGCCGGCATCCCCGGCGGCTGGTGCTGCGCCGCTGGGTACTGGAAGTGCTGTCCCCGCAGCAGAGGTGTCTCTGCTGACATTTGTTGCGGCGGGTGCTGCACTGGGTACTGGTGCATCGGTTCTTGCAGTGGTGGTGCAAAGTTTTGCTGCACAGGTGCCATCTGTTGCCAGTGTTGCTGGTATAGCTGGGCCTGTGCCATTGCTGCCAGCTCTTGTTGGCGACGGTGCTGTGCTTCTGCCATTGCTGCCATTTGTTGTTGTTGGTGCTGGTAGTGCGCTGCCATTTGCGCCTGCTGTTGGCTCTGCAGGTAAGCTGTTGCCATGCCTGTTTGCTGCATGTGTTTTGCACCTGTTGCTGCTTCCAAGTTCTGTTGTTCGTTTGGCACCTGCGGTTGCACGGGTGCAGCTGGCATATGCTGCTGGTAGTGTGCAGCTTGGTATTGCTGCTGGTAGTGTGCAGCTTGGTATTGCTGCTGGTATGCAGCTGGTGGGCCCTTGGGTTCTGTAGGTGGCGTGGGCTCAGGCACTCCTGCTTGCTCACCAACTTGAGTGTGGTGGTCCAACTTTTGTTGTAGCTTTTCCAAGTAAGCGTTGACTTCGCCTAGTTTTGCACGATCTTCTGGGTCTTCTCGCAGCTGGAGCCTCGCAAGAAGCTGGTTCTTCTTATCTCGAAGACGATCCCCATAGGCATGGAGCTTTTCGACCTTGCTTCTCGGATCGCTTCCTGCAGCATCACTTCCTGCAGCACCACTTCCTGCAGCACCATGCGCAGGCTCTGGTGTCGACTTCACCTTCGCCTTCGGCTGCATGATCGGTGGCGGCAAGGGCCGCTTGTCTTGCTTCTCATTCTCTTCTTTGACCTGGCCAGGATGAAAAAACATTTTCTGAATATATGAAAGATGTTTGGGTATCAAGCCAAACAACTTGCATATATTCTTCTTCGAAACATGGTCTATAAAAGTTTTATGTGAATCTATGAAAGATGTTTGGGTAGGCCAAACAACTTGCATATATTCGCCATACATTTTCGTGTTTGAATCTATGAAAGATGTTTGGGTATAATGCCAAACAACTTGCANTAGAAATGCCATGAATAAAAAAAAGTTGGTTGGGAATGATGCCAAACAACTTTTTTTTTGCACAAGATAAAACGACAACTCTTTTACGAAAACAAACTGTTGGAGGAAAACGTCTTAGGTTGAAAAAATCGGAAACTATTTGACAGCCCGTTGATGAATCTGGATGGCAAAAGTTTTTCATTACCCTTGTTTACCAACAGGATAGCTTTCAAAATATGAAACTCCCACCTGCACAGGTGCAGGCTGCCCAACCCGAGGAGGTTGCCCTTGCCCCTCCATCCACTGCACGCCGCGGACAAGAGAGTTACAACTCCAGGTCCGGCTTCCGTTTCGCAGATCCATTCGGGCAAAAACCACTATTTGAGCCAGAATCGGAATCGACCATCAAAAAACCAAAATTTCTCAAAAACCAAAAATTCTCATAGGCTTTCTGTGTTTGAAGCCATCCTCTCAAGGTTTAGCGAAAACACAGAGTTTTCCAACGACTGCAGCCACAGATTTATCAAACAAAAGCAGCAGGGGAAGGTGTGGCACCTGCACTCTGCCTCAACCTAGCCAGAGTATAGATCGCAGAACCACTCGCATCACCTGGCAACAGCAAATCGTAAAAATCAACGACGAAAAACCAAAAATTTGGAAATCGGGGCCAAAAACTCCAAAAAAACTTTAAAAAAAAATCCGACGAAATCCGACGTTTTTTTTGGTTTCCCGACGTTTTTTTGGTTTCCCGACGAAATCCGACGAAATCCGACGCAGGGTTTTTGCAGTTACAGATCCCTTCAAACTTTAACTATCCTCGAAGAGTATCCAAAACCAGGTTTCCATCAGAAAACCACTGGACATCTATTATATGGCCCAGGTATCTGTTTTTTTGGTTTTTCAGAAAAGAAAAAATATAGTTGGGTATCATTTTTCCCTTTTTTTGGAAAAGAGGAAAAACGATACCCAAAATTGTAGTTTATAGTAGGGTCAGCAAACCTTCTGAGTAGCTGCCCCAAATGGTTCTGTACAATTGCGAGGGTTTAAAAAACCAAAAGTTACTGTGGTTGCTATCACTTTAGGCCACACGTTTGTATTCCAGCAGATTGCCTTTAAAACCTATATGTGCCTATATACAATACTGATACCACATTGTCTACAATGAGATATCAGTATTGCAAAGGCGCAAACTACTAAATAGAAGACACACGTGTGACCCAAAATTGCAAACACAGAAACCCCGCCCCAGAAAGGAAACAGCTTGTCTTTTTCTGACCACATCGAAGCTCTTTGTGACAACACAGTTGTGTTACTTTCTGGTACTAAATTGTTCACTGGGACCAGGTCTAAACCAATTTTGCTGAAGAAACCAAAACACTCACACTTATAACTACGTATTGAAAATTGAACAAATGATTGCCAACAATAGTAAACCAAAGTATAAAACAACTTTCAAGCAGTTGGAACCAGACCTGTCTGGAAAAGGTTTGCCTGGTTTCGCCTCTGCAAATTCCCGACCAGACTTGACTCGTTTTAGCGAGCCACCCCACCCCATTGGTGCAGAAACCGGAACATCACACATAAACATTGTTTTCTCCACATAGAGTTTTTTTTGGGTTCAAACTGTTCCATCCAATTTCCAAAGGCACAACAAAGAGGTTCTACTGATTTTTTTTCCAAAATGGCCAGCACCAGAAACCATGGAGACAAACAACTCATTTGTTCATTCCCAAAATGGATCGCCACGCAGACGGTACATTTAAAGATTTGTTTCCCCTCAGATATGTGAGCACACTCGGAAGATCAGCGTCTTCCCACCAATCCAAAGGCTCTGCCATCATAGATTGTAGGATGGAATTGACATCATCTTGTTTTCGTTCCTCCAGGCTTGATCTTTCCATGTTCACAAGAAAAGGCCATCACTGTGATAGTTTGAAAAGTGTTTCTCATGTGAAACCAAAATTAAAAAATGATAATGTTGAGTCCTGTGGGTTTCGCAGGCCCCAAATGCCAGCATTCATTTTGTAGTAGGTTGCAGCGAAAGCGTATCCAAACGCTGTGGTGTAGGTCCTCAGTTTTGCGATCTTTGCTGGTCACCACACAAACGCACCAGACACAGATACAACTATGTTTTTTTTTATTCTTCCTTCGCCCCAAAACGCGCATCAGGTGGAAGCAAAACATTCCAAACCAGCACAAGAGTCTGGCTGTTCTTCAACCGCTCCTTTTGACCGACGCACCGTATGCGTCCTCCAGCATCAATGTATGTTCGTGCCAAGGGAACAGCGTCAGCCTTTTGTTGTAACGAAAGCGGGCCTCTGTTGAAGCATCTGACTTCTACAGTGTTGCTCCATAAGCACGTTTGTTTGCAAGATGCGTGGCCAAAATGCCGCATCCAGATAAGCTCACGAAAAACCTTGCGTAAGTGCGTGGTAAGGTTAACCAGACAGTTTTTTTTGAGGGGGCTTATAAGAAGGTAGCTTCAAACCCTGCGCAAACACACAGACATGAAGCACATTTCTGTTGAAAACCTTTTTGTTTTTCTGAAGGAAAAAAACTTGATCTAACTCCAGAAAAGCTTTCCTCACACCTAAAGGAAAACAATTCCTTGCAAGATATGAAAATGTCAAAATTGTATCCAAGTGGCATATGCGATATGTTCTGCGAAAAATCTCCACCGTGGTAAGTCGCCGAACTTCTTTGATGCCGGTTGTTCTACGAACCAAGAATGACCAAGCGCCGTGGCTAGCCATGCTAGTAGCGTCACCCGATTGGCCATGATGTTACCAGCCCGAACCCAACTCAGGTCTAGGTTTCCTTCAGGATTGAAGAAGTAACGTTGAGCCTGACTGCTGCACATGAATGAGAACCCGCTGCAAACGGGTGCCAGAACGATAGCTCCGCATGGGCGCAGGCGAAGTATTGCAAGAATGGCCAACCTGAGCTGTCCAAAGCAAGCGCACATCTAAAGAGCTCGCCAGTTGACTGTGTTCACTTAAATCGAGAACAGCTACGCCTTGGCGAAACAAAACCCCAACCTGGAACAAAACATTTTCACACTCTAAGATTTCGAGGTAAGGGACGCAAACCCACTGGGTTCGAAGAAATCATTGTATCGGCCTCCGTAACCAACGTCAAAACACAGGCCTGCCAGGCCCCAGTTCTTCATTGCCCATGTCAAGTTACTCTCGCCAGCAAAGAATTCGACAAAGCGATATTCCTGGCCAAAACGATCTTGAAAATCAAACAAAGGGAAAGAAAGAAAGGGCACCTTGCAAAAAGAAATTCCAGGCAATGATATTCCAGGCAAGGTACCCATGTAACATCCACATTCTCAGCGCAGAGCAAGAAAATTACCGCAAGGATCAAAACCTGGACAGGACTCATTTCGCAGCGGGGCCGAACTTGCAACATGGATACCATAGGTATTTTGGAACAAATCAATCAAAACCAGGAAAATCATCCACAAGAAAACTGAACGGGACACCATCGGAGCATTGGCTGCTCGGAGCTTTGGCAGTATAGTCTCAACAGTCCAGCGGTTCATGGCAGCAGAACTCGAGGCAGCCATGAAGCACTCACTTTTTTGTCACTTTAAGAAAACATCATCAAACGTTTTTCTTGCAATGATAACTTCCTTTGACAAATTGTGTCAACACATGCATTTGCGCATTGCGTTCTTGAATGGAGCCCATGGTTTCTGCAGTCAAATGACAGGCTTCACTGAATGCACATAAGGATCCGTGCAGCCCAAATCAAAAAAAAATATATCATTTGTATATACACCACTGAAATCTAACATATATGAATACCCAAAATAGCCAGGTTTGAATCAAGATACTGGGGTGTAAGATTATTTTGGGTATCCATATGTGTTAGATTTCAGGGGTGTAAATACAAATCATATATTTTTTGGGATTTGGATGCTGGCAGATAACAGCACTCAACCCGAATTTCACCACACTGGCGCCTTCCTCGTCACTGTCAGAGTGGAGCGCCAATGGTATTCTGGCCTTAGACATTGCGTTTCCCCCACCAGCGAGAACAGAATCACAAGTCAGCTCGAACAACAGTTTGAAAGGCCGTTGCCACTTTTTTCACATCGCGCACACAGCGTCATCCTTGGCAGTGCAGTTGCCGATATAGACTGATACATGGACATCTTCGATCCCATGTAAACTTCCCAAAAGCTCTCACTGAAAGGCTAAATGCTGCATGCTTCCGGCAACACCATTTATTTTTGGGTATGTCGTTTTGATTATCAGTCAATTCAAGTATGCAACCAGCCCGGGCATCCCTGGACACCTAGACACATGGAGAAGCATGGCATCCCTTCAGGAGCAAACCCAACTTGACTTTTGAGCTTGCTGTGCAAGCCTCACCAAAACCACCCTTGACTACACTTTGAGCTTGCTGTGCAAGCCTCACGCCAAAAACCAAACACGTAACTGAACTTTTCAGCTTGCCGTGCAAGCTTCACAAAAAAGATCCAAGCATTCAGATGAGCTCACGCAACCTCACGTTTTTGTAACTCCGAAACCTTTTCTTCCACAGCCATGCGCAATTGCTCCATTGGAGTGTCGGGGTTTGCGGCCAATGTGTGTGCCTGAGAAAAATCAGAATCCCAAAATGTCCCAAAATGATAGATGGCGGAAAGGTTCCCCAAAAATCTATTCAGAACCAAGCTCGCCAGAAATTGTTGTAAGACAGTTGATTTTTCAACTTTCTGTCTTTATTTATCTTCCAAGAGCCTGTCCCAAGAAAAAATCCAGTGATAGGAAAAAAAAAAGGTTCCTGGAACGAAATGAAAGTCAGGCGTCGACGTAGTTTCCAAGCAGAATTTTGTTTTGGAAACTCAAGTCGAGGCTGTTCGCAGAGCACCAAATTTGTTTGCCACCCTTCACCTTGACCCCAACCTGCAATCGGGTCCAATAGAGGGAAAGCCGATAATTGCCCGGCTCCTCTACCAACCTATAGATGCTCAAGTGGTGTCACCCCGAGAAAGAGGAAGCAGAAGCTTAACGCAGCACGATTACAGTCAACAAACCTTTCAGTCAACATATATGTGGGTGGGTGGCAATTAAAAAACCTCACAGATTGCTATGCAAAGTCAGGTTGCTCCCTCAAGGCCTGCTGTTCCTCTTTGGGAATTAGTTGCGGGCTCGAGCGCTTGTTCTCTTCATCTTTAGTTCCCTTGTCCTTCTTGACCTTTTTGGGTTTGGAGCCTTTCTTCTCTCCAGGCTGCCTCAGTTGCCTCTGGTAGGAGTTACGCAAGACACCATCATTCTCCATGATCCCTTCCTGCCATGACAGGATAACAATTCTAGGAGAAGCTACGGCTTGATTAAAAGATGTCATTTGTCTCAAAAACTGCGCATTGGAAAAAACAAATTTTCAAAGTAAAATCAGTCCTGCAGCGGCGAAATTTCGGGCTCCTGAATCCCTTCAACTTGTTGAGCAACTTGGGGTGCTGGGGCAACCACCTCAGGGATCTCCAAAGTCTTGTCTTCAAGTTCCTCAGGTTCTGGAGCTTGCTCAGGTGCTTCCTCTTCTTCACAGGAAGTATAGGGCCCATTGAGCAAAGAGGTGTCAAGTGGTTCTTCTTCAACTTCTTCATCGCTCCAAGGCGCCCGCGTGGCCTTGCAGTAGTAGCGGCCTCCGATGTAAAAGCCTTGCACACCTGCAGGCCAAGCAGATCTGTCAAATGGGTCTGGCGAAGTCATTTTTCTGACCAAATTGGAAATCCTGCGGAAAGATAAATGCCGTTTTGGCGTAACCTTCTCCCCAGAGCGCATGATGTCGGAGGAAGGACGTACCTTTGCCACCGGAGTTGCTGGCGCAACTCGATCAAACTTTTGATACTTGTCCACCAACGCCTGCGGAATGAAACACAGAATGTACTCAAGCATTGAACATCTCACAAAACAAAAGGAATTGGAAATCCAAGTGCAAACTAAAAGGTTCCATGTTTTTCCAATAGATCAAGCCTCGACAGCTGAAACATCCATGGGTAGCGTGGCATCCTGATACCCTTCAAAAGCTTGTGCCATGCCTTCAGCTCTCAGCAAATCCTGCACACAAGGTTGGCCACCAAGGCAGCATTGCAGGACAAAAGACAATGCCAGGTTTAAAACTTCGTCCAAACTTGTTTTCAAGTAAAAAACTTTGGAACAAAGCTGGCCTTGTTAGGTGAATCCAGAGTATCCAAAGGCACCAAAGTGTCTGCGTAGGAAATATACTCAATGTCTCTCTCAGCCTGATCCAGGAAGTCTTTGAGGTCCGGCAACAAGTCATCACAGCTCGCGTCTTCATCCGCAAGGGTTGATGATACACTTCCTTTGTCATCTGCGTGCTCCAGTGGAAGAAGGTGGCTGAAGTCACATGGTCCCGTTGGACATTCATCTGGGACTGGCCACTTGACTCCAGCATCTCCAAGGCCCAGGTCTGGCAAGTAGATGTCCTCCATATCTTCACCCATAAAGCTCAAAGGCGACAATGGGATGCTGTCATAGTTTGCGGCAAGGACCTCCAATGACGACATGGCCTTATGAGCTACTGGGTCCACTGCAAAGCTAGGCCGAGCAGGCAGGGAAGGCAAAGCACCACTTCCCAAACTTTCACAAGATGAACTCATGGACAAAGAAGTTGTAGCTGAGGTGGAAGAACTGCAGGAGCCATCGGACAAGGGAACCTTGTCCTTCTTTGGCCTGCGGAACTTCGGCACGATGTGGCCCTTCGTGCGCTCATCAAACAGCACCTCAGACCAATCCAAAATTCACTCTGCTGTCAAGCAGCAGGCATCAACCAGTAAATTGCTTTAAAGACTTTGCTCTACCATCCAGGCCTCCGCGTTTGTAGGACATTTGGTTTTAGCAGATGCCAAAAACAAATATCTTACAACCTGGCCCTCACTAAAAAAATCGTGTGAGAACTAACCGACGCAAATTTATAGTTACAGTGAGGTTCCTGTTTATAAGACACTTGGTTAGGCAGACGCCCAAACAAGTATCTTACAACCAGGCCCACCGTACAGATAGTTGGTGGGAGAACTGCCAAGTAAAAAATTACAGTACTTACTGCAAGGTGCCTGTTTGTAAGACACTTGGTTAGGCAGATGCCCAAACAAATATCTTACAACCTGGCCCGCTGCAAACATACTTGGTGGGGGAATTGTCCCGCAAAAGAACTACTTACAGTGAGGCCACTGTTTGTAAGACACTTGGTTAGGCAGTTTCCCAAACAAGTATCTTACAACCAGGCCCACTGTAAACATATAGTTTGTGAAAAATTGCCCGTAAAAAATACAGTGAGGTGCCTGTTTGTAAGACACTTGGTTAGGCAGTTTCCCAAACAAGTATCTTACAACCTCCCCCTCTGTACACATAGTTGGTGGGAAAATTGTCAAGTAAAAATTACTTATTGCGAGGCACCTGTTTGTAAGACACTTGGTTAGGCAGATGCCCAAACAAGTATCTTACAACCTCCTCCTCTGTACACATAGTTGGTGGGAGAAGTGCCAAGTAAAAAATTACTTATTGCGAGGCACCTGTTTGTAAGACACTTGGTTTGGCAGATGCCCAAACAAGTATCTTACAACCAGGCCGCTATAAACATAGTTGGTGGGAGAATTGCCAAGTAAAAAATTATTTATTGCGAGGCACCTGTTTGTAAGACACTTGGTTGGGCAGATGCCCAAACAAGTATCTTACAACCAGGCCCGCTATAAACATAGTTGGTCGGAATATTTCCGAAAAAAAATATTGACAGTGAGATGCCTCTTTGTAAGACACTAGTTTAGGGAGCTGCCCAAACAAGTATCTTACAAACTGGCCCCGCAAGATTATGAGTATATAGGTGGAAGAGTTTTAGGCAAAAACCACTTTTATGGTTCGCCCCTTGCTCGTAAGAGGTTTGGTAAGATCCTGGCAAGCTTATATAATCACAATGCCCAAACAACAATCTTACAACCTGGCCCCTGGAAACTGCAAAAAAAATAAGCAGGCTATAGTTTGTATAACACTTGGTTAGGTAGTTGCCCAAACAAGTAATTTCACAACTTGGCACCACAAACTGTAGAAAAAATGATTGGAAGACTTCATGACTTCTCGTTTGTAGGGCAATTGGTTCTGTGAAACAATTACCTTACAACCGAGACTACATAAAAAACGTTAAGAACCAAACGCACATTGTTGTTCACCAGGCACCGTCAATGGTTGCAATGAAACATCTCGTCGGTCTTCTGCACGGTCCACAAGACCTTGGAAATATGTGGAATTTTCACCAGAACAACATGGTTGGTTGGAAGTTCCACGTTGTGAAAGAAACCCAGGAAACAAAGAACGCAGCAGAACAAAACCACATTGGACGATCAGTCAAAAAGATGGGCCTCCCGTGCTTGGAACTCACCTCGATCAGGCACCTACATGGCATTGCCCCGGGTACCCATAGAGGCAATACCAGCAGGTGTCAACACAAGGCTGCCCGAGCAGACGCTTTAGCCCATGTGCTCTGCTCTCATACAACCCTTGCTTTATTGCTACAAGGATTGCGTTGGCCCCAAGGCAGAAAATTCCAGCTCTACACCCGGCCAGCGGTGTAACCCCTTCGAGGAGGTTCGGTAGAGCGAACACATTCAGAAAAGATTGTATACAAGGATCATCCAAGATAGATGCAAACAGAGGCAAATTCTTTCCAGCACAAACAGCACTGAAAAAACAATCAAGTGTACGGAACAACTGCCTTCAAACCCAAGCGAAAAGACACATGGCAAGCCAAATGCCAAAGGCAACTATATATACGAGGACAAACAAACACGCACTGAAGCGAGTCGCTATACGTCCAACAACAAGCCTTCAAAAAAAATCGAGAATGGCCTCCCTTCCAAGGCTTGACAGCGGAACACAATAAACGTCCCCAGCAGGCACGTTAGCCCATTTCTCCTCCTGTCATCGGTCGCCACCACGACCGGTTGGCCCCAAGGATCCAAGGACACATTACCTCCTTGTGGTTCCCATCTGTCAAGCCGCCCCACCCCCTGACCAACGGGGGTGAACCTGGTTTTTTTGTTGGTGGCCGCCAGGTCTAGGTAGGGCTAAAATATAGCGCAAATCAATCCGTCGCAAGACCCCAGCACAAGCAAAAACTGAGTCGCAAAAACAACTGTCTCACTTAGCCAATGGGCCCTGAAATAAAAATTTCAACTTTTAGCCATTGGCCATACAGTTTCGTGTTTGAATCTATGAAAGTTGTTTGGGTATATATAAAGCCAAACAACTTGCATATATTCATCGAAACATGGTCAATAGAAAAATCATTTCCTGAATCTATGAAAGATGTAATCCCAAAAAGTTTAAAAGTTTAGCCATTGGCCAAGTAAGAACTTAAGGATGCATACAGGTCAAAAAAAAGAGACACAATGAAAACAGATACCAAGCCACGACCAAAGTACTTCAACATCGACTTCAGGCCGTGAGCATCACGGGTGAGGCGTGACTCACTGACACCAACCTCAGACCATTGGGTAAAATCATGCCCCTTTTGATTTCGCATAAAGTTGGAAAACTATCTGACCTACCTGGGATATATATAGATTGGCTGACACCTAAAAGAGATGTTTTTTTTTGTTTGCTGTGGTGCCAAAATTTCCGTGAGCACTCTGAAAGCCGTTTATAAGTCACACTGTTTGCTACCAGCCCTCCTCGTAAAACACAACCAAGGGACTTGCCAATAAGCATTGAGCATCGAAAACATGTTGTAGATGAAATCAACATGGCCCATTTGCCTATGCAACGCAGTATAGCCAAGGAAAGGCTGCAGGACCAACGTGTTGAGGCTCAAGGCCAAGGTTGTAACCTTCTTTTTGCCCTTCTGGACCTTCTTCACACTCATCTCAGTATCCACCTGCTCTTGCTTCGGCCAAACCAAGAAGTGCTTCGAGGCCAGTGTCCTGACCTTGATTTCATCGCAAGTTGCCAGCTCCTGGGCAAATGCCAGAGTTCAAGCATTTTTTTTGGGGGACAAAACTGTTTGACTAAACTTTTGTCGAGCTATAAGATTGGAATGTCCTTAACTGCCATTTCTGCAACTGCCATGGCCGCTGGGTTTTTGTGAAAAAAACCGCTCAGCCAATCCAACGGCACACCATCCACTGATGCAAGTTGCAACTCCGCCATGGCAGCTTTGCAAGACAGACCTTTTTTGCTGCAGCTTGAACAGAACTGCAGAATGAACCGGGCAAAATGGTTCAAATTTTCCCAACAGGGACAAAATAGCAACTCTTCCCTGGAAACATTCCACAAAATTAGGATTGATCACAACAGTTCACCAGTTCAATCTTGACTGAATGTCCTGCAAACCGAACGTTGCCAGATTTCTGAGGATCCAAGCTCTCTTCTTCGGAGGGCGGCCATCATCCACCATGAATCCCGCAGTCAAATTTTTTAGTCATCTATGATCCAAATATTTGTTTGCAAATAGTTCTGCCGATAAATCTCAACGGACATCTTGAGGGAAAAACAAACAGCAGTGGAAAACTCTTGCACCTTGCCAGGTTATTTTATTTTTTCTCTGGATTTAATGAGATCATCATCAAAAAATTGAGACATGTGACATGTGTGATGGTGCACATTTCAAACCACACATTTCCTACATCTACCAAAACTGTCGGTTGACCAGCCACATGAAGACATATGGGCTCTGCAGTTGGCATGGTTGGCACAAAATGGATCTGATAGAACGTGTATAGAAACCAAAAATGGAAGTATCCAAGTCCTCGTTGCTGCTTAGTTTTTTCTGTGCGTCCTCCCCCTAAACAAAGCAAAACACAAGGATCACCTATCTGCAATTTCTTCCGATGTTAATTTCATATATTGGCTTTTCTTCGCATATGAAACGACCGAAAAAAAATCAAACAAATGAGCTCATTTGCATGAGGTCATGCTTTGAAAAAGCAAACCAGTACCCTGGGGCTTCAATTGTAAACAGGTTGAAGACCCATATATCATGCATTCCTTTTCCCCTGCCAAAAAAAGAACAAATCGATCGAGTAAGTATATATATCTTCAACTATATATAATATATGTATATATGCAAAAAATCATATATTCTATAATGAACTATATATATACAGAGTCAACCCTCGCGATCTATATATACCGGTTACGCAACGCAAATATAGACAAAAAAGACATGTATGATCATGTCTTTTTTGTAGTGAACATTTCTTGTGCAGTTTCTGTACACAAATTGCGCAATGTAACTTGTATGGAGTGAAAAATGCAAAAATGCAGGTCTCCATGATGCAAATCCAAAGAATTGGTTTTCCGACTTTTTTTTTGGTTTTTGGCTGCGACCAAAAATTTTTGGTTTCCCACACCCCCAGGTAGGCCTCTGGGTCGTCTATCGGACCCCATGACATAGAGCACCATCGAGTCCTTCCCCACATTCTTGATGGAAGTCGTCATTGTTGATCAGGAAGGTCAATGCCAAGTAGACCTTCGCTTCGGCAATGGAGGGGAAGGAATGAGAGATGCTCAGCCGCAAAGATCGGCAGCAAGCGGAAGAACTCGGCAGCGGATCCAACTCTGCAGGGGCGTTCAACACCAGGACCACAGGCAAAGGAGGGATAGAGGCAGCGACCTCGTGATAGCTTTCGGTGGAGTAGTTTGAAGGAGCAGGAGAACCACGAAGAGCAGGTGCACTTGCAGTGGGAGTGGAAGGGGCCTCAGCGGAGGCAGGCAAAACTTCCCAACTGCGATGGGGGACAGACGCAGGCAGAGATTCCAAGTCCACGTGGCTGGATGAGGAAGGGGCCAGACGATTGAGGGCCAATTCCAAGCCGTCAATCGCAAGCCGGATAGCAGCAATGGCAGAACGAACAGCCTCAACCAGAACGGGGTATCCGCTCATGCAAGTAGGCAGCCAAGCGGAGATCAGGAGGACGGCGCAACACCGGGGCAGGATCAACAGGAGGGACGGCACGAAAGTGAAAAGTCCAAATGACCGCCAGCGATGTGAGAGCAACCGATGAAAAGACAGCCACGAAGATGCTGAGAAGGAGGGTGATGGAAGCAGAGCAATGGGCAGGACAGACAAGACCGTACCGACTGCTACCTGACCCCACAGCCAAAAAGTGAATCACCTCAGCCACCCAAGGTGGCAACATCCAGGCTTTGAGCCCACGGTTTGCAAGGCATCGATGTTAATGTCATATACCTGATTATATGTATATCTTGCCTTGTGTATCCTTCCAAATCCTCGCATATCCTTGTATATCCTCCGGTATATCTGTGTTTCACTGACTATGTCTTTCAAAACTTTGTCTTTGCCCGGACGGTTCCACTGATTGTTTCGTTTGAGTCCAAAACAACCAACCCTCCAAAAAGATATTCTTACATTGCTGCATGAATTTTGAGTATCTTAGTGGCTGCAGACCTAATAGGTGCAAACAAAATTGGAAAGATTTCCTGCCAAGCAGCCCTGAAGGAATACACTGGCCACTGCAGGCAACCTCGATGTCTGCAGATTGTGAGCGGAGCACACTCTCCTTCCAAATCGCGATCAACATCTATCAACCAATTCACAATTCATTCGCTGTCAAGACGAATCTTATGTCATTGTCCATCATTGTTCATCATTGTCTTGTTTATATTGCTTATTCCATTGCATTCCTATGTCAAAGACTCTTTTCTCCCAATCGGAAATCTTCTCGCCAAGGGAAAACCGCCAGCCTTGGGAAAGTTCCGAGCATCGTAGGTGGATGCACTTGAGCCTTCCCGCAGCATCCTTAGTGGCTCCAGCGACCGAGTATCGGACACGACTGGATTGACACGAGAAGGTCTCTGGCTTGGTTCGTGATACTTGGAACGATCCACTGGTGTTGCTTGGATGTGGGTCGCTCAAGAAAGCGGAGCCAAAATCAGGAAGATCTTGACATCGTGTGACTCACACACACACACACACACTTGATAAGTCACGAAGACGGGATACATTGTTTTCACATTCTTTCTTGTGTTACAAGTGTATCACAGTGACCGTTTATAGCTTGCCATAAGCCATGTATTTCAAGCTGGTAGAAAAAAGCAGCGTGAAAGTTTATACTCGGTCAAGAGTAATTTAAGGCACAGAACCAAAGTTAAAAAAACTT
>DF239882.1:2179-131184 GCA_000507305.1 Breviolum minutum Mf 1.05b.01
GAATCTCAGTATCGTCTAAGTTGTCATTCCAATAACAACGTCCCTTCGCCCGGAGATAATCTTCATCCTTTTTTCCAACACTTCACACTCCCTGACCTCAAAAACTGGACACACCCCTCCATGCCGTACTGGTATAACACCACAAGACAAATGCATCAACTCCTTCCGTTAGCTGAAGAAAGAGAATACTGGAAACAAATTGCTGCCCCATAAGCTGAAAGAACCGAGAGTGTTTGCTGCAGATATGTAGTTCGGCACCGTGGGCTGCATTACGCTAGGAAAAAAAAAAATACGGTTACGTGAAAGATACAAAAAAATCGTTCCAATTTGAGATAAACTAGCCGCCAGCTTTTAACCATCAACTTTTGGATTCATGGAGGTGAACATAAAAGCAAGATGTTTCAGCACCAAAAACAACTTGAGAGATAGTCTTCCTGCAAAAGGACATGAAACAACATCATCTAACATCAAAAATTACAGGTATCAGTGTTTTAATTGGCAACCTCAGAACAAGTGCCAACTGCCAACTTCAATATCCTCCATCATGCACCTGAGACTCAATGGACTGTGGATTGGTACAAATGATATACAAACACGAATGTGGGATTCTCAGAAGATTAGCGATATGAACTGTTTGCAGATAGACATGAAAGTCATGCAGAACCATTCTATCAAGACTAAAAACAGTCAAGATTGTTCTTGATTGTTTCAAATATGTTTTGCATTGCTTGGCTTACCGGAATTTCTCAATTCCACAAACTGTCAAAAAGAGTGAAAATGATGATGTCATACGATGTCAACATGTCATTGTTTACGCGAATATTCTGCAAACTATAGCCCTTTAATTCTTGGACAAGACTCTGCAGCTTCTTCGTTGCTAAGATCGATTTCCGTCAACGTCTGGGGCATGAGGTCATGGATGACCCAGCATACGTAGAGGTAATCGTCCCAAATCACTCTTTGTGACAGGAAACTATGAAAAAAAAATCCATCCAACGCTTACCATCACTTGAGGTAAGTATCTAAACAATTGGTCAAAGTTGAAATATATAATTGAAAGATGTTTCAGGTCTACTCCTCTAAACTTTAGCATAGCCTTTCAAAATAATGCTTGAAAGGCTATACTATTTTGAGAAGGTAACTTTTTCAGAGGCGGGCTTTCAAACTTAGGGGAACTCATTACTTTCACCAGATTCAGTCAGAAAAACCATGAAAAACCTGCCTGGTCTGAGGCCAGCATCTTCTGGAAATATTCGCAGCGAGCTGCCAATATCCTGGATTTGACCAACCGAAAAACGACTGATGACACTTCGCAACGAGCTAAGCTCGGGACAGTTTCTCCAAAAGTTTGGAGGGATTTGGATCCCAGAATTGCTGGGTTCTCCATTGTTATAGTATATTCTTGAACTTTGGATGTTAACAACACGTCTGATGAACGAACCAAACCACAGCAACTACTCAATAC
Source organism: Breviolum minutum Mf 1.05b.01 (assembly GCA_000507305.1). Taxonomy (NCBI): domain Eukaryota; class Dinophyceae; order Suessiales; family Symbiodiniaceae; genus Breviolum; species Breviolum minutum. Next base: position 3,645 of record DF239882.1, read on the forward strand.
CAAAAATGAGCAGAGTCAGTACATTCAGCACAAATGTCTCAGAATTGCCAGGTAAAAAAGAGGTACCAGCCCATGTGCCCATCTTGCAACAATCAGTGTATCTAGCTCCACTCTGGGCAGTCCTTCTATCGATGTGCAATCTTGCATCTGACTTCAACTGGAAGGCAACACTTCCAATCTCAGCATGGTGTGAAGATCCTCTTGGGGTTGAGGGTATGCCTTATGGTAAATGCAAGGGAGTTTCCATTCCTATTCAGTAGAAGCAGCAATCATAGATCATATCTACATAACATCAAGGGTGTGAGTAGCATCCACAAAACGTCTCATTGTGAAGAAACCATCATGAACCCCATGAAAAAACTATCCAGGATATATGACTCGATTTTCAGAAAATACGCCACGCTGGGTGTTCCCACAGGAGCGCGAAGGTCAATTTCACAAAATTGTTGGTATGCTGGAAGCACCTCTGGAAAATCAGTGACTGGATGGGAGAACAGTTTTGAGTTGGACTCATCTGTGAAGGCATTGCCAATGGTGTTTTCATAGCATATACACCAAAATACACGGACACCTGTATTTTCTGAAGGTTGGCTGAGATCATCTATCAATATTTATCCAAAAACATTCAAAGCAGATTCTAACATCTTTCCCAGACCATTGTATTCCATTCTTTTGGTACTTCATCTCCTGATTCAAATTGTGCGCCTAAGTTGAAAAAGGAGTGATGTTAAAAGACAATGACTTCATGACGGACTGAAGGACAAACCCAAGACTAAAAGTGCCGGGGTTTCATTCATTAAGAGTTAAAATAGAATATGTGGTACAGAACAGTACCTTCCTGACTCCTGACACATTGATGTTTGATGTTTGATTTCCGGCATAACATCTTCCTAGATTTTCTATGTTTTGAAAAGCTAACAAATAAACCAACTCTCCAGCCAACAACCCCCTTTGCACCTCGTGATTTGTATCCAAAGGGGCAGTAAAGAGTTGAAGGGACTGGCCGCAATGCCAAACATGTTTTTATTGTGATTTTGGGAGCTGAACCTAAACACAATTCTGAAAATCTATTCCTCGCAACATCAAGATGAACGCATTCTCTAAAGCCCAACATATGTTAGGTGGCTCTTCAAAACAAGCAACTTCATCTTCACAAACGAACTAAGTTTGGATGGTACCGATCAGTGGCCAAACAAAACTACCACATCATCTTCAAACACCACTTCATCTGAACACACCATATCCATAAAATTTTTCATAGTCTGTATACATAAAACAAGTATGTAGGCTAGTCACTTAGTAAAACGGTGCTCAATCGTCCATCCGCTTTTAAACGCTGCCAACCTGACCGAGGCCTTGCACGACAAAGACCTGCCGATTTTATGAATGGATGCTGCTTTTTTTCCCCAATAGAGACATTGACATGGAATGAGATGGACAACAACACGGAAAAAATATCGTTTGCTATTTTTTTGGCCTGCTTTGATTTAAAACTGTGTTTGATTCGATTCACTTTTGAACACTCAACTGATAAGCAACTGATATGACAGATTCAGCACACACTCAATAGACAGAACAACCAGCAAGAATACAACGTGAGCATGAACATTGACATTCCATGACATTCCAACATCTCAACAGCTGGGACATCTGATGAAAGGTATCAAAGGGCCTCGGTGTCAGAGGCACAATAGGTCAGCAACTGCTGGTGGTCAATCCCCTCAAAAATGACCTCAAGGCACATGAGACTGCATGGCTGAATGGCCACCCCAGTGATACCCACCTTCATGTACTTGTATATCTAGTATAATGTATAATGTATACATAGATCATACGAAAAAATGCTACTGATTCATAAAACCTGGTCAAAATAAATGGATTTAAGATCACAGGATATCATAAGGACACCTGACAAACAGTTTCACGCGGGCAACGTTTTCATTCAGCAGCATCTGCAAATCGATAGTAATGCCACTCCTGTCCAAATCATACCTTGAGATTAAGACCACCATCGTCTTTTGAGCATTTTCAAGCACAAATCTCTTCAAATCAAACCTAACTTGTAATGTAAAACAAGGTAAAACACCACACAACAGCACCTGTCTACAAATACAAGATGAAAACAGGTGCCCCAAACTGTTTTCACCTCCAAGGTTTGAAGATCCAAACGACACCTCAAGGTTGATGGATGTTGATGGTGTGGATCATAGATTTTCCATCCAAGTGCATAGCTAAGATGGTTTAAAACCAACAAAAATATCTCCCCCCAAAAACGATTACTTTCAATTTTGAAACTTGTTGTAGAGGTAGATCATGTGGAGTTTGTGGATGAAAGTACTTTCAAATTTGGAGATTCTGTGGCTCTGAAAAAAACCCAACGGCTGCGGTTGAAACGTCGTGTTGGGCGACCCCAGCTGACGCCACTGGAAGATGTCAGGGCCCTCTGTACGCATGAAAACATACCTCCCGCCAGCAGCGAATTGCAACGTGATGCACGCAGGGCAATCCCGCCAAACCAGACGTCAATCTGGATGGAACCAAGGATGGCAATACCAGACAAAACAGCATCAAAAGATTGGCACTGCTGTACAGTCCATATCAGTCCATATTCATGCATACATAACATACACACATTGATTATCATTCATCATGTGTATTAGGAGGAATTGTCCCTAATGGTCAGTTTAGCCTACCCTTTGCCCCCACCTTATCCCCCCATCCTGATTTCCATCACCGCCTCCCCCTCAGCTGCATTGTAAGGTGGGACATGTTAAGACAAAGAAAAATAGGAAAGGAGTTGAGGGGGGAGGCGGTGATGGAAATCAGGATGGGGGGATATGGTGGGGGCAAAGGGTAGGCTAAACTGACCACCAGGGATGACTTACTACTATACCATATAATCCTATTAATATGATGATATAATGATATACATCAATGATATGATAATCACATATGTCACAAAAGTTGCATGTATGATCAACAAAAGCCTAGAACGAATCTCGACTGAACATGTATTTTCTTTCAATCAGCTCAGGCCGTGCCTGCTGGTCACCATAGGCCTTTTTAAATGCCAGAAGCGGGCCTGGCAATTCTTCTCCAGGATCCAGAGTTCACCATCTCTTGACCAGGAGAGAAATGTCAACTCGCAAAAAAACGAAAAATTCAGCAGGTTCGCTTCAACCCAACATTGTTTGTTGTTGTTTGTTGTGATTTGTTGCACATCAAGATAGTCTTACGGCAGTTTCGCATTGCAAGCATTTGTAGAGGACCCAAATTGCGTTGCAAGCGAGGCTCCAGTGGGCCCACTCCATCTCTCGTGCCCCAATGCTGCAAATCACCTCAGTATTCTCTGTGATTTCTTGATGAAAGTCTTGCCACCAGGTATAGGCACTGACAAATCTGAAACATCTCATTCTGAGGTTGTTTGGCTTGAGATAAATCACTGCACCATCTCGTATTTAGTGCTGATCCTTCCTGCATGGAGGGTCCAGCTCATGAGGAAATAGTGATATCTGAAGAACAACATTTGAGTGACATCTCTGCAACTGCCATCCGGACATTTCTCTGCTCACCAGCAGTTTGTGTGTAGACATGACAAGAGAATTGTGACAATCTATGCTGTTTATACTACCTATTTTTCTAACCCGATTGTACTATACTGATTTACACCCATGCACATCCACTAGTCTGTATATACTCGTTTATACAGAGTTTCACCGATGCACAGCCGTTCATAGCACTTTTTTACCTACCAGTATTTACGCCCCGGCACGCTCATTGAAAAAACCGTTCATGCCGTCATGCCGATGTCCCTTTGTGTGACTTCTTCTGTCAATGTTGAACTTCGGAACTCTGGATTCATTGCATAGAAGTCCCCCCATGAGACTTGGGGTATGCAACTCTTTTTGTGATGATGTGAGAAGCCTCAACCCCTAATGATTTGGCCAAAATCTTATTCCAGGATACTCTTTCCACAGCAGACTTGTCATGTGCCATCCCAAATGAATGCTGCTCTGAGTATGAACATCTCATCCCCCACACATCCCAATTTCAGGTAAGGTTTGCACCAGCAATGACTGAGGTCTCAGTGGCTGGAATCATTGGAGAGCGTTTTTGTGGGCCATGCAAAACCTAAAACGATGATATCCGGTTACGGATTGAAACACTCATCGATTTTTCCCTGTTTTGAAGACATTTTATGAATTTTTGTAGACCGGTAGCAACTTCTATCCCGTAGATTCTTGTACTATTTTGCAACCACCAGCAGTGACAAAAGATTGAGTTACTCCCAACACACAGTATGATTGGAGGTCAAACTGCAATTAAACACTCTGCAACAGAAAGTCCCCGGTAGCATCTTTGCTCGGGTCCTGGCACACTATACTGAAACATCATTAATCATTGGATCTGAATCTGCAAGAAGTCAGTGTGCACAGAAACTTCTTCTTCAAATACAAAAACTTGGAGTCTACATCACTGCCCCTCCACCTTACAATCTCGACAGGCACCTCGTAGGTTTCAAACGACAGCATGCAGACTGCATAGCCATCTGTGTCAAAAATTCCATATCCTCACTGCGCAATCAAGGTATGTGTTGGTTAGCAGTTGTTGTTTTTGAATCAGGGCATCCTTTTGGCAGGGAATCCCTAAAAATCGATGTGAGACACCTCCGGTCTCAAGGCTTTAGATCAACGCAGCTTTTCACTGCAACCTTTAAGGCCAAGACCATTGGCTGGAGCATCCACATCCAACACAAGGCCGCCTGGCTATACATTGCTATCTTCAAATCACTGAGGGCTTGTAGACTTTCATTTCTTACCGACATATATTGGACATATTTCTAAATATTATGAAGGAATTCAATTAACAGAAGTTGTATATTTTGCCTTTGCAAAAGCCATAGGATTCGTTTCTGATTTCTCATTGAACTCCATCACCATCCCCAAGCCATGCAGGTTGATATCCTTTCATTGGAAATGATGGATGAGATCACTATGATACCTTCTGGCCGGACATTGTGACCAAGATGGTTGGGTAATCTCATTATATCTACTTGAAACTGTACACCAAAATCACTTTGGACAAATGAGATCTTACCCATCGTCCAGTTGAGCAGGCTTGCTCACGCAAAAGAAGCTTGTGAAGCAGCCTGCAAATATGCCCGAGCATCAACGGCCGAGCGCAACCGGAGCGCCCAGCGTTGTTCCTCTTGGGCAGAATTGAAACTTGGCCTCAGTATCAGCTCCTAAAAGCACACAAAGTGTCTGAACACGGCAAATTGGTGATTGGTGATATCTGAGATAAGTTTGTCTTCATTTCTTTCCTTTGATTTCCAAACTATGCTGAAAAGATTCCTGAACGACCCAAACATGTCATCAAATCACAATCCAAGCTTCAGGACCACAAAGCTATTAGTCCCTCAGCATTCCAGTGGTCCAGCTTGCCAAGGTTTGTGCAGCTTGTCCCCCGATGGCTGCCACCTTCTTACTCTTCACAAAGTATTCCTTAAAGGCTTGTGACACCAACCACCAGCATCGCAAAAACATGCAAAAACACCAAAGAATACAACATAAGCATACCCTAGCAGCTGATCTTCTGAAAAACAAAGTGACCCTGTCCCATTTATCAGTGCTACAATTCCCAAAATTCATTTGAATTTCCTGCTTCCGAACAGCGGTCGATTGCTTCCTTCAATATCTTTGTTTGGCCCATTGGCATGGCAAGAACTCTACTGGAAAGGCATGCGACGTAACATCTAGAGAATCAAACTGCCCCATTGCCTGGAATCAGGAACTCTATGACATTCTGGCACAGGCGATCTTACATGGGGCACCTGTAGACTCACAAGACTAAAACACTGAACCTAAGGGATCCACGCGAGGCTTCTCTATCTCTAGTCGACAGTGAAGCTTACTCTTGCAGCTTTGGTCTCACAGTCTTCGATGCTTTCCTCTGCAAATACGCAGAACATAGGATTTTCAAATCTTCTAGAGCACTGCCTATATTACTAGATATAGTCATATAGTATATAGATTATAGCATGTTTATCTGTTTATAGAATCATCCAAAATCATCCACAAATAGAGGGATTTTCTAACTACTATGTAAACACTGCAGCCTCGAGCTCGAGAATTTCACCACCCTTTGGAATGAAACTGCTTCAATCGCAGTGATTGATGAAATTGATGAATGCTCATGGTGATATGGAGCAATCGAGTTGGAAAGGGTTCATGTACTGGATGTACATTTCATATGCTCTTCGGTCGCACCCCACTGAAAATTCCAACATCCTCATTGACTTGCGGCTATGTCTGAAGCTATGCAACAACAAGGTAGCGCCTGTATACATCGTTGTGCAACTTTTCGATATACAGTAAGCAGTAGTGTTCTTTTCCTCTACCTGATATTCCCGAAACGAAACTGCACAAACAAAGAGTCTCAGTCTTTGTACCAAAACTTAAAATCAGGAAGATGGTTGTATTAATAGGTAGCCGGCCCTTCCGTCCAAAACATCCCGGGAATCATCAGTTCAAGTAGGTTTTGCACCGAGCATCGTTCACCAAATGACTGAGACCCAGGCAAATGGCCAAGTAGAAAGGGAAAAAACTGTGTGGCATTGGTTTTCCCCAAAGCTTCCTGGCAATCACCTGAAAGACAATGTGACTGCGGCATTTTCGATGGCTTGAGAGGTGCTGAACTGGTAGAATCCCCACGCTTGTTTGGATTGGTGGAACTGAGTATTGCTCCTTATCATTCTGGATGTTGTGAAGTACGAAAACATGAATATCAATGATGCGTGCTCAATTGGTTAAAAATGATTAAAATCTCTCATACCGTTTTCGGGGATATTCATCATTATCACGTATTTTCCATATTTTTCATCACCTTCTTGTAGAAGATCTGTCCAATGGGTCCGTGCACGATGAACATGGGAAAGGCCAATGACCCAAGAGTTGCCATAGGTTTGCATCCGAAGAAGCGCGTGATGGCAGAAGGGCTGGAGCTCAAGGCATCACGATGCATGGCTTTCAAAAACTTGGTGAAGAGAGGTACGAACAGCACACCACCTGGCTTGATGATTGAGTTGAAAACGGAGGGATGGAGAGTCCACAGTATGTTTGAGTGTGAATGCTTGTTGATACCGATAATAGCAGATCTTTACTTTGGCAGCTAGACAAAGTGACAATTAGCAAGACCTCAGAATCTGTCTGCAATTTGTCTGGATGTTTTCCTTAAAATGCAGGCCATTTCCTAGCCATGTAGATTCATATTGGTCCTACTTCGTCATATTATAAGGAAACGACAAAATAAAATACAGGCCATTGTCCTACTTCGTCATATTGTAAGGAAACGACAAAATAGGATATTGGAACATAATATGCTTCACCTTCACCTGATCTTTCAATTCACCAATCCATTGGGAAAGTATTACTAAACGACCAGTGAAACATATTCATATAATCAGATTGTCTTGGATTGGCTTGACAAAATTCACACCACTTCCAAGTGTTGCATACCAAATGCTAGTTTTTTGGGCGCCCAGGAATTTGTCAAAGGCACGAATGATTGCGTCATTGAAGTCGAACTGTGTCACACGGAGAAGCAAAGAGGAATATGCCTTGGGCAATGGGCCAAAGGCAGGAGACCTGGAGTTGGTCACTATATAGATACTCTGCTGAGGTACCTGACGCATACCTTTTTGGGCCATAAGTTTGCAAGATATGTTCATTTTCGAATTCAAAAAGGAGTGGGAATTCAGTTTCATCTGCATGAAGGTGAACTGGTTGTTGACAGATTTTGCTTCAGGTTCTTTGGGTCCGTCGCCGTTCTTTCGCAGTTTTGTTCACCTAGCCTTTCACCTTCCACTAGAGATGAACTCCTGCAGAAGGTGACACCATATGGGGCTTTAGAAACTTCGGGAATCCTGTCAAACTGACCATGGTCATGCGGTCAAACACTATCACACACGCATGTAAATATATACAGTAATCAGTATGTCGAGACTTGTACGTATGTATATATCTACGTATATATATATATATGCATATTACATTATATCAATCAATATGAATTCATATTATACTAGCCATTCGTGCTGTTATGTGCATACTCATCTTCCCACCAAACACACATGCAAATAATAGAAACAAACATGTCTGAAGCATTGCAGTTATTGTGAGCCCATCACCATGAGTCACCATGGCAGTACATCGACATCTAATGCAAATTCACCTACCAGTACTGCTTGGCAAGTACAAATGCTGGTTCACCATGAATTCTCCTTTGGGAATTACAAAGAACGAAAACGAGGGCCAATTCTTCCGTCCAGGAACGGCAATGAAGAGCCAAATGGGATTCATGGGTTTCTTCTTCTTGTCTTCCTCATCATCGAGCATGACATGTCGCACGGCAATGATACCCATCGTCATCTCCGCCCTCGGCTTTGGGCTGGGATTGTCAGCAATCTACTTCCCAGTCCCACAAAATGCGCGGCGGGACTTTGACGGTAGCAATGCGTGTTTTGACCCTCCCACAAAATGCCAATAATATACCAACTTGACCAGTAACATTTGCAAATCCCTCTACGCCGGAGTTGGCTGAGATTAGGTGTTGAGTGGGAATTTGTCATTGTCTACGGGCAACCTGTAGCAAAGGGGCCTCATAGCCATTTTGCAAATTGACAGTGAAGATACAAGGAGCGCAGTCTTTGCTTTGTTTGTCTTTGATTTCTTCACAGCAGTACTAGGAGTTTAGTATACGGTGGATATCTGTGTACACAGGGTATGAACAGAGAGTCTCCACTGGTGAATTACAAGGAAAACATCAGGGACTCGATCTGCATGAAACATCACAACAGAAATCCCTGAGATCATTCATTTGGTTGCCTTGGTCCAGGATCAAAGCCATAAATGGCCATAAATCAGCCGAATTCAGGAACTCCACTTTTTGTTGCCCGCACTTATTGTATGTTGTGTTAGTTATGCTTTTTTGTTCACCAAGTGTCAGGGCCCAGAAAGGATGGAAGCGTGTGAGATTCCAAATCAATGGATGCATCACCTTGCCATCTACTGGATGCTCTTTACCTTGCCAGGTTTAGATGGAGCTGCACCAATAATTGTCATGGAAACATGTTGGCAATGACCATGTCTATGGAAGGATATTAGGTTTGAGTGGTTAGCTATGATTCATGTTGTCATTCATTTTTTGGATAGCATCTGAATGTGGAAAGAAAGAGTGTTGACATTCTGGCAAAACATATAACATGTTGAGTCATTTCTTTTAGGTCCCGTACGTCTTCTCAATAGACAATCATCATTAACACCTTCCTCCAATAAACAAACTCATTATATATAATACTGTCTTGACCTATGATTTGCTTTTTTGAATATGGCCATCTCCCCAAAAAGGGCCATCGTCATTTGCTAACCATGGTGCTGCTGTGAAAGCGTGAAGTCTCGGAATAGGAGACTTTCTGAAGCAAAGAGAGGCCCGTCAAAGCCACGAAAAGCTTGTTGAGGCCGTCTTTACCCAGCTTGGCCACCTGCAACTGATGGATGAAGGGATCAGATTTTAGTCTTAAACAATGCAAGGGCTTTGGGCAGCAGGGAGTTTAATGCCTGATTTGATGTAAACACATTTGTAAGTGCACCTAGAAATGCATAGAAATACTACAGGTCAAACTTGTCTGTTTTGAGAATTATCTTTAATCAAAATCATGTTCAATCTCTTGAGCAAGATTGTTTCAACATTTCTGGACTGGTCAGGATCAATACCTTTGGATGAGCATAGCTGCAACATAGCCAAACCTTTCCTTTTCGAAGTATACAGCGCTGACATTCCCACGGTGGAATGGATCATAGTCATGCATCATAATGTTTGAACATAGCTGAACAGATTTTTGAAAGATACCCCAAACCCCCAAGAATGGAGTATCAGATCCTCTACTGTTTCACCTAAACGGCCACTCAACGTGCCTGTGGCAAGACAAAGGTGGGCATGGTGAGGTTGGAAAATGTCAATGCAGACAGGAACCTGATTTTGGCGTCCAACCGGCGTCGGAAAAGGGGGCGTTGAAAATGGATGCGAATCAGAGGCCAGGGATAACGTCATCCTAAATCATTTGACTTTGGAGAGAATGATCTTAGAATCCAATCATATCATACCGATGTGCCACAATTGAAGTTGTTTGTCACAGACATCTCCCTTTTTCAACTTCAAACAAGGATGTGAAGATTTTAGCCTTTTTACACAAATCACGTTTAATGGTGACATCTCAAGTCTGAAGAAAAACATTCGAAACCTTGCATAGAAAGATGAATTTGTTCACGCCCTCATGGGCATTTCCAAACGCTACATGTTGAATGATCTGTCATTGAATACTCATGTACCCACAGCTGTTTTGAGAATTTGCCACCCAGTCTGAAACTGCTGGAAGCTGCTGGAAGCTTTCAAAGCACAAATCAAATGAACAAATAAAGAAAAAAGTTGAAAAAAGTTATATAAGAAGATTCAAAAGGAGCTTTCTGTTTATTTTTTCAGTTTCTTTTAAATGTCTTTCAAAAGGCATTTACTCGCAAACAAATGTGTTGCCTTTTTCAGCTGGGCGCAGACAGGCGCAATGGTTGCCTGTGCTAAACCCCGCCGTTTCAAACATCTCCAAACCTCTCAACTTTGCAATATCTCTCAAGCAAAAAAGCCTTCATGGGCATGAACCATGACATTAACCAGTCAAACTACATCGGAAATTGCATTTCCCAAGCAGAGAGCCCGGACACTCCCACTCTAAAGTTCAAGTGTTTGCAATGACAAATCCTACACCATTGTAGAACCAGTCTTTGTAGGGTCTAACCGCGTTGAGAAACTTTATCTCACCTGGAGTCTCACCTCCCTATATTTACAAATACCAAGGAACCATGTAGGCTGATTCCAAATCTCTGCCTCCTTCGGGAACCAGGCCTCAACAAAGGTGGCCAGGCCAAACTGCACATTGTTGATTTTGTATGGCTTTGTTGAGATAAAGAAAATGCCAGGAATTGCCAGGTCTACCAACCGACACCTTCCGATATGATATGTTGGATATCAACAAAGCTCCTGAATGTCCATGATATCATGATGTTTATGCATGAAGTCTTTTCACATAAGGACATTGCCAAAGACTGCTCCGATTAACTGACCCCTCTTCTGTTGACGGGCATCTTATGATCTAAAAACCCTACAGTCCTTAAATTTCAGGGAGTTGCGGAGGTCCTTACTTTTTGAGAAAGCCCCACCACTGACATTTTGCTGAATGGGCAATTCGATTCTTGGAAAGAAACTATCATTTCGCCACTGAATGGGCAATTCATTTCGCCACTGAATGGATATCTTCCGCAATGGAAGGGAAAAGTAGGTTAGTTCAACCCAAGCGATTCCACTAATTGAGAATTTTCAAGTTTGCGCGTCAAAATTCGCATCAAATTCAAAAAACAATGTTAAAAGGGAAGTGGCTAGGCTATGTCACAATGCCCAACAGTGTGTAAACTGGACCATCTGCAAAATAAATCAAATCACACTACAATCAATCCTAAAGATGGATACCCAGTAAGGATGATGTGAAATTCTGAATTTGTCCCACCTGAAGCATGGTGAAGTTCAGCATCGCTCTGAAGGCGATCATGTTCCAGGAAGCATTGAATTGCCTCTCTGCCCAAATGAACCTCAGATTCCATCCAAACTGTCCTGCAAATATTTGGGGGATCACTACTTTCACCAGTCCCATTCCTTTTGACCATCCCACTATCCCGCAGGAAAAAAACATGTATGAAGTTTACCAACTTGAGCTGCTAATTTCTTGTCAAGATGCATTGGAGCGAAAACTGCTGAACTCACGAAATGCAGTGGGTAATATGCCATCACCTGACAATCATGACATCCAAGAAACATCTTAAAAATAGAATGTCTGTCACTGCAAAAAATCTATCATATTTGGGTGTTGCTAAGGTTGGTTTCATAATTATTTTTTGGTGGTACCGATGGTCCTTGTTGGAGTCTCATCGAGAACCAGCTTGGATGCTTTATGCAGGCTCATGAAACCTGCCTTTTCAAGTCTTTCCAAGGAATCAGCACTGATAGAAACAATGAATAATGAATATCTGGAACATAGTATCTAATCTAATCTACCTCAAACTCTTCAGCCAAAGCTAGGCAACAATACCATTTTATCCCCCCCCCAAAAAAAACGCAAAAAGTGCCGTCGGTCATGTTCCATCTCGGCATAGTGACCCTCTGCCAGAAGAAGAGTTCAGGATTGGCCACCTTCTTCTCTTCCACTCCCCTTTGACCAAGCTTAGTTGACGTGTACGCGGAGACATAGCCAGAGATCACGAAGAAACCTCCCACCAACACGTTCTCCTGGAAAATTGTTTTTGTTTAAATATTTGACAAGAATGCCAATGCCAGTGGTCCCTAGCGCCTTTTAATCTTCAGAAGCACCTCATGAGAAATTTCATGGCGTCACATCGTGTCACTGGAGGACGTCTCTCATACTATTTTTGTTGTGAGCGAATTAAAAGTATAGATTAAATCTTGGCTTCAAGCACCGAGTTCCTCACATGTCTAAATAAACTCAACTATAATGTATATAGTGTGTATATATATATATATATATGTATGTAAATATATAATCATATTGTCTCTATGGATGATTTTCATTTGTTTCTATCAAATTTTCTACACCTGCACTTCAACACAGTTCTGCTTCGTCATCTCCAGCTCCTGTGTCAGCAGCTTCAGTGCCGTTAAGTTGCTAGTGCCAAACCTCGATCTTGACAATTTGATGCCTCTATTTCCAGTATGATCAATATATGGCTTTAATCCTTCAATCTTTTTTTCAGGTGCCAAAATGCCAATTGATACATTTGATACAACATAATCTTTGGTTCCATGTTCACCCCTCAAATGCAAACCACTCTCTCCCTTTTTGAAGACTTGATGCAGATCTATGTGAACTATTGAAGACCAAAACACCATTGGAGATTTCATCCCTAAAGTGATTCTAACTTTTGGGGGTCATGAACTTGTTTTCAGCTAAAAAAGGACTTGCTGCCCAAAACACCTGGCGAAGTGAGCCACAACAATTGGAAAGACAAGGGCGAAACGACATCCATCAATGCAATCCTAAGGCAGGATGCATGGTCAGCGGCATAGGAGCAGCATTATCTCTTTCTGTCTAAGGCGGGTAACCTTCAAAAAAGCTCCTAAAGTGCCAAATTGTGCAGATTTCTGCATAAAAATGGATCGATAGATGAGAATCATATCAATCTTTCTCTAGTTGGTGGTTTCATCCCATCTGAAAAATATTAGTCAAAATGGGAATCTTCCCCAAATAGGGGTGAAAATAAAACATATTTGAAACCACCACCCAGTTCTTTAGGGATTTTGTTTCGTTTGTTCCTTTGGCTGTTGAAAATTTTCGATGGAAATTTAGGCAGCCAAGAGTCCAAGCGGGGTTTCTTCGCAGGTGCCTTGACCACTTTCTCCTCAGGCTTTGCTACAGCCTTCGCATCTGCGTCTGCCACCATCGCTGGCACCTCGGCAAGTCAAGGTTGAATCCTGCTGGTTTTGAGTTTTGGGGTAAGGAAATGACAAAAGAAAAAGATACAAGTAAGAAATGAAGCTTATTTTGAAATGCCAAATCAAACTATGTATGACATAACGATGTCTTAAGTCTCAATTCCTCAAAATGAAGTAGACTTAGTGATGATGGCCGTAGTTTCTTGAGAGCTGGTCAAATGCTACCAAAGTACACTCCAATGATACAATAAATCCAACTTGTTTGAGCCAAGAACTGCACAAAGCAATGACAAGTGCGGACAACCATCGACCAACCAGCCGTTTGTTTGACAAACTAAGAATCAACTGAGATAATCTGATATAACGTCCCGTCCATGGTACCAGCTGATGACCATCCTCTCTTTGAAGCACCCCACCCGGCCGTGATCTTCACAGTCATCGCTCCAATAAATTGGCCGTCCTGTGAAATCCATGGAACGACAAGACTGGAGCGATGAAATCTTGAGATGCTGCGAGGCTTCACAAACAACCTATAAGACATGGCAAGACAACATGATTTTAATGAGCTGGAGTTGTCCAAGCAGCCAAGGTGCATGTTTGTCTTTTTTATGTGTTTTGTCAATGATCCGTTTTCCATGCACATGTCATTGCTGCGGTTGCAGCTCAAAAAAAACAGAATGAAACAAACTCGGCAAAGATATTGTCTACACGTCTACACGGTAGTGTCTCTCAGTGGAGATTGTATGATTAGAATGTGCACGCACACACACACACACAGGAACCCATATTGCGGATAAGACACAATCCTTAAGCAGTACACAAAGTGAAGTACGTCAAGGGGAAAGATTAAAGTACGACTGGACATCATATATGTCTGCATGTATATGTCTTATGTAAATATCCCGCACTCCCACACCAACTGGATTATACAATTGTTTTTTTGATATTGCATGGACTTACAGCAACAGACTGGTATCTATATGATTGCATGTAATGTGTATATATATATATAAATATATATATATATATTATATATTAGCTATATATATACATAGTATATATAATGAACTATGTTGCATGAACAAACATATGATTAATTAATTGATTAATCAATTAATTAATCACTTAATCAATTGTACGTATATATGATACACAGTACACTAAATACAATACTTTCATCTATTTAATCAATCATCATAATTCCTAGGTCAAGCAAACGATTTGGACACAACTCACCTGAGGCCTAACATCCACATCCGGTCCCCCACACCTTCTGGCCCGACGTGAACAAGACCAGTGCCGGTCTCCGCGTCACCAAGATAACTCGGCACGGGAAGCTTGTGTGATCGTGTCTGGAAGGTCCAACATTTGTTTGCACAATCATTTTAAGGATTTTTAAGGCATATCTAACTTCTGAATACTTGTGCAATCAGTTTTGCATCATACAATTGAACAGCATGGAATAATTTTCTTTCCAACTATATACGGTGTTCCCCTTTTCATCTCCGATCGCGTTTACCACCATCACGTGCTCAGATTGCAAAAAGCTGGAATGCCATGGAATGCCAACATTTCATGTCAGCAGTTTAAACATCTCTTTTATAAGGATCTTCGAAAAATCACGAAAATCTTGAAAATACAGTGGTGAAGATATCCCCCGCTTTTGGTGTGTCTGGTTTTTGCGGCCACCAAGGGACATGCGACCCCCATTCTCCAGATCCACGACTCTTTCCACCTCTGTGTTGAAAGGACTGAAGTATCCAAAAAGGGTCATTCAAAGACTTACAAGGAACCTTAAGCAACATCAAATGTCCGAAGTATCACTTTATTCCATCACAATGCCCATCTTCAAAGTTGAAAATCCTATGATCCAAGGTGAAACCATGTGATAAAACCAATATCATGACGTTGTTCCGAAGGATGCTAGCTGGCTTTCCTATCTTCTCCATTATTTTCAATAGACCAACAGAATTCTTGAAAATCAATCCTCTGGCTTAGAACGATCACAGTGGCAAAAATCTGCAAAACCCCAGTTTCGTCACTGGAGCCCATTAATGGATATACACATAAATGATCGTAAATGTCAATGGGATCTACATATTCCAAAACTGGGATGGCACGAGAAACCACAGGTTTTCAGAGAGGCAGCCTCACCGGAAAGACGCTGAAATTTTGGCTGAGATGCAGTAATCCCATAGAATGGTTCCTGCAGGCTGATCAGAGAGAATAGTTTGCTGCTTAGACACAAATCTCACGAGACTACCTTGAACTAAGCATACAATGGGAAGCATTGCAGCACTAAGGTTTTGTACGAACCAAAACACAAATCCAATTCCCAAGATAACACTCAAAGGTTGTTCGTCCATCACACATTCCAGTCTCTAAAAACTGCCATTCATAGAAGAGGTTTGGAGCGTCCATTTTTTCAGCTTTCAATACATCTGAAGCTACTATATACTAGGAAAAATCCATTCTACATTATGGACAATATTACTATCAACATAGGATTGACCACCTACTTGGTAGCACTACAGCTCTGATTTTGTTGGTTCAGATCCATCCATCTTCATGAAACTCCCCATCCTCGTGGGGCTGTGGCAACTCCAAGGGCTGGGGGGGTATTTTGCCACTGGGAAATCCGTCCACCAAGCTGTTCTCCAGCTTCAAGACGAAGAACCTTAGCTCTGAACCAATAGTTGGCACTGGAAGCTCAAGCACCGTGCAGAAACAAATAACAACAAAATGAACATGTTTGAAAGATATGGAGGCAGCCAAGAGATTCTGTTTCGAGACCCAATGGTACCTGTGACAGTCTTGCTGCCTAGTGGCGCACGTTCCTCTCCAGCAACCCTAAGCTTACACGAAGTCAGTTGCGAGGTGTGGCCCATGAATCAACCGTTTCTATCCGCACCAATCTATGTAGACATCGACTTCGAACAGCATGTTTATGATTAGGTTGATTGAATAAATCTAGGATTAAGCTTTAATATCTCTAAGCTTTTGAATATAAAAAATGAAACTCCAGTCCAACCATCACCTCTTTGGGTCGCCTTTCAAAAACATGGGGGTAATGATACAACTGGGACATATTATGAGTGTATATTTTGTATATTATGTATATATTATATAGAGATAATACACAATGACCAATTTTGACTCCAAATGTAACATCACAAGTCCGTGATGTTACATCTCTAACCATTTTCCATCACCATTGCTCCTTAGCCAAGGGTGGAAACAAACGAAGTCAAACTAGCTTGTGCATGGTCAATATTCTGATTTGGATTTTGCTCCCTTGCTGCCGAGCAACTCAAAATTATTGATGTGTTTGACAACACTATAGATAATATCTCCGCTCTTTGGAGACCTCAGTTGCAGCACTCAAGGAGCAACATGGAACATGCTATGAATTGGTATGCACTTTGAAGAACCATGCTTTTCTTTAATTCTTTTCCCGCTCAAACATTTGGCAAAGAGAAACCAGCGTAAAATGTAAAATCACTGAATACAATCTAGAAAATCTTCAAACATGGTCACCTCAAAGGGCTCTGAATTTTTTTTACAAGCTCGCCACTGGGCTGCACCCAGTTTGGCAAAAAGGTTTTGTATATGGTTGGTTGTCAAAATGTTGGTTCCTGGATTGGGCCCTAATACCTCATTTCCATTGGGGCCCGCTTCATAAGTATCTTGTGGGCCTACCATACCTTCATTTTNCCATATAGCTCTTTCAAGTAAAAAACACACGCACACAACGTATTCAAATGAATTTGAGGGAATTGGATACTGATATAGCACATTCAGGCAGATTTTTAGAGATTCACTTTTTGAAATTACTAGGTGAGTCTGGCATTGGCATCTTCTAGGGGCAAACGATGTCTTCCATGCACAAAGTGACACTCAGCCTGTTGTTATTGAATTGGAGAATCCTAGCCTAGATTTATACCCTTTAGAAAAACATACTCCCTGCAATATGTTCAGCCATTGTCATCTGATAACATACTCTCCGGTTGCCCGGGTGTCGACAATTGTGTTGTGAGGATAACGATGGATACCGTAAAAACAAAGGGGTTGCCAACTACTGGCAGTATGCGATGGCAATGGCCCCTGCACAACAAAAGCTGCAAAAACAAATCTCGACCCTGATAATTTCACCGGTTGTGGGGAGAACACTCTTGTAGAAATATTTGAAGAAATATCTGGAAGCAAAAGCTTGAAATAAAGCTCAACAATGTTCAGAGACTATACCAGAAATCAATCTAAGTGTTTTTTTGATGGGGACCAGGAATGATGAGTGATGACACCACCTCCGTGAGATCTTGTAAGTCTTCAATATGTCGTTTGTCTGCATGTTGACTCCACATGCCAAAGTAACTGAGATCATTAATCTTATCAGACCTTACTATCAAAGCAAACGTGTGTTGATACGTATATGAACTTATTCTCTCTGATAAATATATATATATATAGCATATATGTATATACACCGTTGATTTAGCAGCACACTGCCTTTTCCTTTGTCCCGCAACGCCAAGAAACAAACATGATATTCTGATACTTGAATTGCTCTCATGAAGGACCTCGGATATCTAACTCACTCAGCTTCTGGGATCCGAATGCTTGCAACGAACTTAGGTGAAGAAATCCGCTTTGGTCGGAAGCACTGTAGCTGGTCAAAACATTAAAAACCCAATTCCGAAGAAGAACTGACTATCACTATCAAGCTAGGAGTGCTTGTCAAACAAAGATACTGTAGGAGAATCAATCTATGAAAACAACATCCAGGGTTTTCCCGAGAAAAGATGCTTTCTTCTGTAAAGAGGATCGTTTCATGTTCATCTTCACATTCCTTAGTTCTGGTGTACTGGGTGTATAGTTACCAACTAGTGCATGTTGTTCATTCAAGTTTTTCAATCAGATGTGCACTTCTCCTGCAACAACAACGCCATGAGGAGAAACCCTGAGAATAGTGGAAAACAATCGACCACCCAATCCTCAACTCCCAGTTGCAACCCACCTGGTGAGTACCATTCCTGCACAGCGTTTGTTAGTCACAGATTTTTGGGTCTGATGTGCCAACCTAGAAATTTCAACTGCGCCGGATACAATGCTCAGTTTGACAATCAAGTGGTCACCTGACATACCACAGCAATCGTCAAAAATCCTCTCGCACACATCGCCTGTTGCCCATGAAACATCTCATTCCATCCCATCACAAAAAAAACACACACACCCATCCACTCCTAGTATCCAGGGCAATAATTCGCCGTCGGTCACAACCAACGAGGATAGGATATCTCGGATGTTGCTGCAAAGTGCATAACTCACCTGGCAACAAAATGCCCCCAATGTTTGTAGCTGTTGGGAGGAAGTTGCACGAAACTACAATAATCATGTCTACTGCTTAGCTCCAACATCTCAGCGGCTAAGACTTCGTCTTTTTAGAGGGCTTTGAGAAAAAACATACATAGTTTACGCATGCTTTAGACCGAACCTGGCGAAATGCTAGCTGCCTTTGCTATCCGAGTTATCATCTCATATCCCATTGAACAGTAGCTACTAATGTGTAAATAGCAATGTGATGTATATAAATTCAAAGCAAAACACACACGTGTGGAATTTTTTGAATAAATCTTTCAAACACCTGGGGTTCCACGCTGAGCTCAGCGGGCAAAGGCTCGCCGAGTGCCTGAAACAAGTCTTGGACCGGCTTTCGGCGTCCAGAGTATGATGCGGCTTGATGAATCCTGGATACATACAGCTATCTAAAACTACGTGAATTGCAGGATTTCTCTGATTCCAACGAGAGCAGAAATCATTTCGATTCAGAGCAATTATGCAGTGATATCAGTGATTATTTATGAATATCAAGAATGACCTTTGAGAAACTCCGTTGTTCTACTGATTGTGTGGGAAATCTATCGGCTAATTGCTTTCCTAGACCCTGCTGTCACAATTGCAGCTCCACTTGGCAATCTGAAAGTGCAATTGTGGATTTCTAGTGCATTGCGAATGGTGCCCCCAAAGCTTTTGATTTTCGCAGCATCAAACCGTTGCATCCATCGATTCCTTAGCGTTTTAAGTTGGTTGGTTGATAGCCGCCAGCCGCGTTTTGTGCCTTGAAATGCATATGCACTGGGGAGTCACCACACTCCATAGCGCCAAGATGGACAAAACGAGCAAAGTGATGTTCTACCTTTTTTGTTAACCCACAGACCTGCCGGCACCTGTGCGTTCTGATGTTTGGGGTGGTCTGTCTGGCATCCCAAGTCCAGATTCCAGGCTGGAATCCATGGTGATGAGAGTACAATCTCTAATCTCTAGTGGTTTTAGTTGAAGAGCCACCCACTTGGGAGCGACAAACGGACCGTAAATCTCTTGATACTGATAGTGCCTTAGAAGAAAGCTACCTTTGTCTATCAAAAAACAGTCAAGAGTTGTGAATATCAATGTTTCTAACATCAATATGCACCAATTGTATGGGTGTTTCCTGTAAGTCCATTGCAAGTCCTGGGGCATTGCTTGACATCAAACATCATCAAACGATTCATTGGGTTCGTCTCTACACCAGGCAAGGTATTCCGTCTTCCAAATGTTCGGCACCTTGCAGTTGCTTGTCATTGCAACAACAAAAGGATTGAAGTTTCTGCCCCTCTCCAAGAGTGGAGGGATTTACAGCATTTAAAGACGGTAGTCCGAGTAGTCTGAAAACTTGTCAGGTGTTGCTGTTTGATACATGAAATATGCACTGGCAGCTTGCACAGGCCAACAGAATCACTCAACCCCGAACATGTCACATCTGTACTCTGTATTACCTGTAGCAGGAGCTGTCTTACCATCTTACCAACAGGGACAAGATGCGCCAAGAGTTTCCGGCTGCCTTCAACCTGCAGTCCTGCAACCTGGGTATTAGTAAAATCCCACCTTCTCCGAATCCCTTTTTATCAGAAAGCAATTTTGTTGCGGCCACAAAGATGCTTTCTCTGTGGGGCAACTGTATAGTACACGTGCGACAGGCCGCAGTGACTATGGAACTTGAAACCAACATGCCAGAAGTTCGGGCAACGCTGCATGTTATAATTGCAAACAACTACAACAGTATTGGAGTGTACAGTATCATCCCTACAGGTAGTGCAACAACCAAAACAAGCGCTCTGAAAACATGTTGAAAACAAGCAACAACAATGGCGTTCATGCTTTCCATCATCCATCCAGGGCTTTTCCCCTATCACAAAATTCCAAGAACATGCCAGAAACGACGGCCACGTATGAATCTCTCAAATGGTATCAGCACGAAGCTGCTTGGCATTGGACAGCATCCCGAAGATGTAGAAGACCGCCAGGACTTATGAACAAGCAGTCATGGAAAACATTGGACATGCAAAATGCATCTATTCATCAACAGGTTTTAGGATCATACAAAAGAGACATGCAAGCGTATCGCATGGCACGATGCACGTACATATCACTGTGATATATCCAGTTCTGTTGAATCGGATGTCAATATATCTGGCGGGAGATGCCAAAAGAATGTCAACGGGTTTATTGTGTTCCAAGGACTATGTCAGGCATGCAAATTCAGTTAGAACCCCCCACATGAAACACATAATATACATGCTCACTTTTTGGGAAATCCATTTCCTACATACTCTTCCGGGTTGAAAGGACCATCAGGGAACCACCACCACTACCAGAAACATTTTCCTTGGCAGTACATGATGCTTTCCTTTTGACTAAGCTTCCCAACGCACGAAGAGAAAGGCGAGCAGCAATGTAAAACGATTGCCATGCCTTGGACCGAAAATTGGAAGACATCCTTCATTACCAAAGATGATGGAGTTTCTGTTCATTTTGCACAATTTAACCAACAAAATACCATCATCATCCATCAATATCCATCATCTTCATTCCAGCATTTCTTTCTCTTCCGTGTGAATTCCACGTTGAAAAGGTGTTCGCGCTCCTAACATGCAGAATCCAAGCCAGAAATCCCTCTAACTTGTCTGGCTTGCATGGGGTATTCAAAATGTAAGGATATTTATTGCCAAGGATAATTTGCTAAGTTCCCAAGTGCGGCAAAGGATTTGGGATTTCACACTTGTCACTCTAACCCGGGAAATATCACTTAGCCTGGCTGCACTCAAAGCAAAACATGGCGAAATAATATAAACGTCTTCCTGACTTTCTATCTAGAATGAGTAATATGGACTGGGTGACACTTTAATATATTGTGTACCCATAATATATATATATATATCAAAAAAAATACATATATATATATATACATCATATATATATATATATATCACATATATAAATACACATCACATATATCACATACATATGATATATATATATATATATCATACCCTTCAGGGCCCAGGTACGCAGCGTGAGTGACCAAGAGCACACCATAGCGCTTGATGAGCGAAAACAAATTGCAGCCAAAACGCACTCCACCTGGGCTGCAACTTTCAATTAGAACACATCAACCATCAACGGGTAGGATGTTGAGTCCAACTTGGGCCTGTCTGAGTCTGAGTATTGTGCGCACATGATTTTTACCACACTAGTAATCAACAACAGAGTGGTGGATTGCTGTTTTGATAAGCATCACCTGTGACAATCAAAATCCAAGAACGTCCACGATCGATTGCTTGCTGAGAGGGGGTTTCATTATTTGTGCATCTCTCACCTGGCACACTAATCCAACACCATTTTCAACAAGAGCCAACAAATGGATGTTTCCGAAAATAGTGGTACCCCCAAATCATCCATTTTAATAGGGCTTTCCATTATAAACCATCAATTTTGGGGCTCCCCTATTTTTGGAAACACCCAAATAAACATAGTCACCCTTCTTGAAGCCTTACCCTGTTCCTCTGCGATGCTGCGCCTTCTCTGCCATCACCTTGAACTACCCCGTCGTTCACAATCGAGATCATCAAGCCTTAACAATCGTGGAACCGAAGTGTCCTCTCTATGGGACAGAATGAACGGCAAAAAAACCTTTTGAAATCATGAACATTGACATTACATTAGGGAATAAACAAGTAACAAGCATTAAACAATCATAAAACTCTGGACTTCACAGTGTGATGGCTAAAAAAACATCACCAAGCCAGTGAGGGGCATGGATGTGATATCAATTTCAATTTCTATGGTTTTTTCCATGACACTCAAGAGCATCTCAACAAAAACCCATGCAAAATTCACCACGTCCGGGACAGCCATGGAACATTCGGCCGCGCAGACCGTGCAAGTAATTGGGCGGCTTACCTGACTGCAGTTTTGCAGCAGGGGTCGCTTTGTGAAGCCCTTTAGGCCTTGATAAATATCACCGGTTTTGGCAAACTATCTTTGAATATTATCATGGAAGTGATTCCTTGACAGGTCCTGAGTTTCAATGATGTGACCTTTTCCGCAAAGCTATATCAAGCTCGAAGGATTAGCAACTTTGTGTTAGAAAGAAATAGCAGAGTATATTATATTCTAGTGAGTATTAAAAATTTAAAATAATCAAAATGTAAAATAGTAGACACAACACAACTCAACCATGTTTATAGCTCCAGGGCAACAAATATTGAAAAAAAACACCATGACAGTGCAGTTCCAAGCTGCTGCCCCAAAGGAAACCTCAGGAATCGGGACGAAAGTTTCGGCATGGATTTTCTACGAACCTTTCTACTCCTTGATTGGCATCGGCATAGTTCATCCATTATTTTCCGTCTAAAAGCAGCAAAATATGTTGTTTCTGGAGGGGGATGGACTCTGTACAGTAGTTGAGGACTTCAGCAAAAGTGTTAGGATGTGTTAGGAACTACGCATGGCAGGATTCCTGATGAACAAAGAAGACAAGGGGTTGAGGACAGCATCCGCCATGATCCGCCCACATGATCGCAACATCCACCACATCCACATCCACATCCACCACCACCACCACCGCCGCCGCCGCCGCCAACATCATCATCATCATCATCATCATCATCATCATCATCATCATCATCATCAGCATCATCATCAGCATCATCATCAGCATCATGGTTATTATAGATACACTCACAATCTTACTATACACCAGCCCAGCAATCGATCACACAATCCCATACCAGCTTTCCCTGAAGTGCTTGCTGTCCTACTCAGCATGCTTGACCCAAACACAAACAATGAATCTGCAGCACTTTAGCTGCTCTGGGCCCGACATCTTTCCAAACCATTTCGTCATCTGAAGCTGTGATGGCACACCACTCAAAAAGAGTGATTATTGGATGGTTTTGGGTGGCTTGAGAATACCTGCAGCAAAAAAAAGTAGGTCAAATCTGATATCTGCAGCTTTGACTGTCAAGAGACATAAGAGTAACTCACCAGCAACGAAGCGAAGGCCATCAAACCAAGAATGAAGTTCACATTGCATCCTCCAGCGTGAAACATTCAGATCCATCACATCTTTCCACCATTTCTGTCTGCATTCTGACCAAAGGATCAGTTTTTGATAGTTTTTGAGTCCTGAAAGTCAGGTAGAACTCTTCAGGGTATCACATCACCAAGCGCTTTTTGGAACTTTGTGGTGATCAAACTGCATGTCATCACCTGATTTCATCAAGCTGTTTTTTTTCCCCCGAGATTTCATTCTTGCGCCTATCCAAGGCAGTTCATAGTCTCGCTGCAACAGTTCCATAAGGCTCAATGATGGGTTTGATGCCGCTTCCTAAGGAATCAGATTTCTGGTGAAATTTTGAGTTCATTCCATGAAACTCATAGGTTGAAGCAAATGAACATTTCGTATTGTTTCATGTTGATTATGGGAAAAAACCACTCCAGGCGCATCCGACATCCGTTTCGATTTTCACAGCTTATTGCAGTGCAATTCTCACTCAGGTGGTCAAGGGGGTTCAACTTGTGATTTTATTTTGTGTTTTGCATAAGGTCAATCACCCCACAAAAACTATCCCATGAGATCAATGAAGAGATTTGTCATGGATCATTTTTTTGACTCCTTCATTGGGGATGTTGGAGTCTATTGAAATCTTTAAATTGGATATCCGGTATCCTGGAAGATTATATAAATTTGCACAAAAATCATAGTCATTAAACATCTATATTCCCTTTAGAGATGGCAGTCCAAATGAACTGAATATTCAACATTAATCACCAGTCGTCCATCAAATTCATCCAATAATTTCTGACCCCCGGCCACTGACATGGTCTTCACTGCATCACTTTTTCTTACGCGGCATTGGTCTGCGAGAGATCTCGAACTATTTGGGCCCAGTGTTGAAGTCGAACGTCGCAAAGACGGTGGTAAGGGATATCACCACCTGCATCTTCGGGAATCAACCTCCCCCAATTCTGGTGAATTGGAAACTCTCTGAACATTTTTTGAATCTTAGTGACTCTGAATCCTTAGGTAATATATGTACAAGTATGTACAATTCATCTGAGGGCATCCGTACTTTTCTTCCTAGACATCTTTGACCATCTTTGCACTAATTTCGCCGAGGCGCTGTCCAGACTTTCGAGAACATAAAGCAACAAACTTTCCTGGGGGAAGTGCCACAACTTAACAGGTTATTCAGAAAAAACATCGGCATTGGATCTGCGAGATGTGTGAACATCTGACAGCATCTGACTTATAGGGAAGATCTATTATTTCCATTATGGCCATTCTTGAAACCTGTTACCGGTGCGAAGTTGCTGTTGCTTGGTGCGTTTGGTTACCATGTTTTCCCTAGGGACACTTTAACAGGCAACGGCCAAATATTCTCCTCCTACTGTGGGACAACTGCATAAAGCACGTCTGAGAATCTACCATCCTCTACAAAACCTGGCACCCTGATTCACAAGCAAAGATCCATTTAAGATTCTCAATTCATCAACTAAAGTTGTTCTCTAGGAATCAAAATGAACATTTTTCAAAATTTGCTGCCAAAGTCTCTGGATTTTCCAAGGCCAAACCCAACTTCGCGGCATTCTTGCGCCGTTTCGTGGCGTAGCTGGAAGGGGCCACCACGTTGCGTTGCAGCTCCCGAACGGAACGTTCGTAGAAGTCTTGGGCGCAGGAGTACTTTGTCACCTTGAACTTTGAGACTCTCACCGACTTGAAGAAAAAGAACCTATCCCAATGATCCAATGTACCTTTTTATGGCGAGCGGCTGAAAGGTGTCACCATTCAACCCAACATTACAAATCATTAGGTACTGACACGCAACGAAAGGAGGTGATCAAATGCCCTGTCGTCGTGCCGTACCAACATGTGGATGAAGCCAAGAATGCCCAACACGCAACTCACAAGAGTCCCTGGAATGATGCTTATGACAAACACGACAAACACTTCCAAATGTTGAACCAAATGACTTGAAGATTCACATCGGATCAGGGGAGTCAAATGAACATGTTCCAAAATATGCTTCTGGAAGGATACCAAAACAAGGTTACGGCCGTGATTGCGACCCTGAGCGATATTAACATGGCATTTTGTTGAAGATGCACGAAATGCTGCGAGGGTGTTGAATTCCATGTATGGTTTGTTGGTTCATATGTTGATTTCGTCCCATTTTTTCCATGGGTTCGTGTCTTCAGAAAAGAATACACAATGGAATTTGTGCGTATTAAACGCCTCNACCCCACCCGCAGAAATTGCAGTTTGGCCATGGGGTCGTTAACCCGGCCGTAAGCCAAAACAAGCCCAGGCACACAGACTTGTATATGTGGGCTTTCTCTTCCTGAATGGCAAGCGCTAGACCATGGCAAACCCAGAACAAACATGATGTCAAATCCCTCGATATGATTGAATCCTGTCCAATCAGAACTAAAATCTGGTGAACACAAAGGCAACAATCATCTTTCTAGAGGCAAAACCCTGAAATGTATAAAAACGATCAAAAATGACCACGACAACAGTTCAACTGCAAAAAGGACAAGAACAAAAGAAGGAACACAATAACAACTACCCGATGTTTAAACATAAAATCAAACAAGCTGTGAATATGAGTCAATCTCCATGTTCTTGGGATCAACTTGGAAGAACCAGGCAGCGTTTTCGATGTTTTCGTCATGCAAGCTAAGGTGGCCGAAAGAACCATTCAATTTCAAGGCGTTCTTTGGGATTCTGCTATCACTTCTCTCAGTTCAAGCTTCCGATGATGGCATAGACCACTTTCCTGCGCCAAGGGCAAGGCAAATGAGATGCAATGGAAGTATACCGTTATGTCTGTTTGATCGATTGATCCCATATGTCTGATTGTCGCAATGGTGGAACCTCACAAACTTTGTTTGCAAAGTGATGACTCTAGTCACTTGGATTGGATGGTTACTCCCAAGGCTCCCTTCAAGGGGTACGAAAGCCAGGGGTTTTGTTTTCAAAACTGTTTATCCCCAATTTGTATTGTGGATAAGTGTAGGATCATTTAGCCACTTCTTATCTCCATAGCTAACAAAGCACGTGAAACACATTGTGCACTTATACGTGCACTTATACACTTATATTTTGTACAGTTGCAGCCTCATTGACTCCAGTTCCATCTCAGGACGAAGACATTTCCATGCTCAACTTCCCGTTTTTCCCCTTGAGCTGCCTGGCGAATAAGCTACGTTTCGCAGGTGCAATCTTGGACCTCTGTTGCCCGGCAATGGGAAATGTACGTGAAAATGGGCTTTCAATTCAGGCTATCGAAGTATGGATGCTACCCCGCTATAGCTAGTTTGTACTGATATGTTTTGTCTTTTTTTGTCCACTGTTTGCTTTTGGCTGCCACCTCATGCCATCTGCATGACTTGAACTTGTGAACATGTCAATTCCTGCAGTATCCAGACTTTTCACACCTTTTCTCTCAAGCGTGCCACTATGTCTGCCGGTGATAGGCTTCACCACAAACAGCGATCTTAAATGTGATCAAAACTTACCAACATCTTTTGCGACAGAAATCCATTCATCATTCATCCCACCCCACCTCCCCAAATTCCTACTATAACAACAGATCAAACAAAAATACACAAAAACAACATATAAAAACAAAAAAAAAAAATAATATATATATATATATATACATCCCTTCAGTATCATGTCAGGTCACTGATCTACCAAAGAGTGTCGCTGTTGCCGTGCTTCCTCGGCTTTGCGATGCAATCGCTGAATGTGTCCAGGGAAGCGCCAAGGCCTGGTTGGGAAGGGTGAAAATCGTTGCTCCCCCTCCATGTATCCCCATTTTTTTTTGGTTGGGTACAAATTTTGAGGGCTACACATTCCCATTTTCCATCATTTTCCCATGTTTTGAAGCATACAACGTGAGCTCTGAAGTTGAACAAGATCTGGATCACCCCGGCAATGGGGAGGACCACAGTGCTTTGAAATTGGAGTTCTCGTTTCTACTCAGGTGTGGCAAACAGACACGGTCTCGAGTCCCTATAGATGAGATGGCCCTCACAGATCCTTCCAACAAAGCGAAGATCGAGGATATTATCCATTCTATAGCAGGTGCACCGTGGGTCATGAACGTTCACGATCATTATGCCTGCATTGCCCGCCAGCTGTATCAGGAACTGTCCCATGCTTTTCCTCAAAAAAGGAAAAGACCACGGAAGCACTACATTTCTCAGGCTACGTGGTTGTGTCGAGCATCGAAGCTTGCAATGAGGAGAGCTATGAGATCAGCATTGAAGTTGGGTGATGCCGATACAGCAGAAATTCTTGGTCCGCAACTTCGGCAAGCTACGAGACAGCTGAGATATCTTCTACAAGAGGACAGGAGATACCACGTCGATGCACTGCTGGTTCAAGTTGACAGTGCGGAGCCCGGCCAACTATTTGCCCAACTTCGAAGACTTGGCATTGGCGCTGCTACCAAGAACTACTCCAACAAGGCACTCCCAATGATGAAGATGAGCGATGGTACGTACGCAACCAGCTACCAAGAATCCCAGCTGGCTTGGAAACAGCATGCTTCATCGATGGAAGGAGGCTACGAACTACAAGGAGATCAACTACTTCAGCAATGTGCTGATCGGCAACGTCAACATCAGGCTATGGCCGCAGTTCCGCATGCCTGCAACATACCAACCAAGACTCAGTTAGAGCGAGCCTGTCGGAAACTTCGCCCCTTCAAGGCACGTGGTCCAGACGGGTTACCAGCTGGTTTATTCCACTATTACCCTGCCTTGATGGCAAATTTGATTCACCCACTCATGGTGAAAATCGCGTGCTACACCTCCGAACCTCTAGGATTCAAAGGGGGAAAATTGGTGCACCTTTATAAAGGAAGAGGACCACCTGATGAACCCTGTAACAGAAGAGGCATCCTTATCTCCAACCACATGAGCAAGGTTGCACATGGTGCCTTGAGAGGTCAATTCACACCTTTCCTTGAGAAAGGCATGCTACCTATGCAAGTTGGAGGGAGAGCCCATAAATCAGTTCAACAGGGAGCTCATATGCTACGCTTGTACATGGACCTCTGCAAGCGCCAAGCAGTGTCATGTGGGGTGGTCTTCCTGGACATCCGGACGGCCTACTACAAGGTTCTACGTGAACTTGTAGTCAACAATGGAACAGTTGAAGGTCGGCTACAAGCACTCCTGTCTAACTTCAATCTGCCACCCAGCTCTCTTCAGGCACTCGAGAAAAGGTTGTCAGAGGGGCCGGCCATTACCACGAATATGGGCCTCAACGACTACATGACTAAGCTCCTGGGCGAGATCCACACGGATACTTGGTTCACTACACCAGGATTGGAAGGCCTCACCGGCACAACGGTGGGGACGAGACCTGGATCGTGCTTTGCGGATGTCTTCTTCAACTTTCTGTTTGCAGAAGTACTACATCAGGTCAAAGAAGAACTTGCGGAGTATGGTGTGATGACGGAGCTTGGGTGGAGTGGTCACAGAGGACTTCAAATGGACCCGCACAACAACGAGGTCTCTGAGGTGACTGTGGAAACAGCTTGGGCTGATGATTTGGCGCTCTTCTTCCAGCACCCTGACCCAAATCAACTTGTGGGAAACCTACAGGCAGGTTGCGCTGTCCTACTCAATGCATGCTTGCGCTATGGTTTGGAGCCCAACTTTTCAAAAGGCAAAACGGAAGCGTTGGTAGCCCTGCGAGGACGCGGTGCAGTACAAGCTCGAAGGCATTGGTTCACCCAAGAGGGAGGACGATTACCGCTACCAGGCTGCGCCATAGAAGGCAGTTCCATTCGCATGGTTGCAAGATACCGTCACCTTGGTGGCCAAGTTGACGCGAAAGCCACAACCAAGGCGGAAGTGAAAGCAAGAGTTGGCCAGACACGCCAAGTGTTCAAGCGCTACAAGAAGTCCCTGTTCCAAGCCACAACCATCCAACAGGACAAGAGAGCCCAGTTAGTGCGCCCCTTTGTGCTGAGTGTGCTGGAGTATAACTTGGGAACATTGGTGTCTTTGACGGCTAGTGACAAGCAGTATGTGGCTACAGCTTTGCTTGGT
This sequence comes from Breviolum minutum Mf 1.05b.01, assembly GCA_000507305.1. Classification (NCBI taxonomy): domain Eukaryota; class Dinophyceae; order Suessiales; family Symbiodiniaceae; genus Breviolum; species Breviolum minutum. The sequence goes on from DF239882.1 coordinate 33,645, forward strand.
ATCTACAAAGCGATATGGAAACCGAAGCACGCCGACATGAACGACCACAAAGTAGCATGGCCCCGACTATGCTATGCATTACAGCTTCCAACACCGACAGCAGTGCTACAAATGGCGAGGGCGCGATACTTCAGCCAGATCTACAGGTACGGCGACAATGTATTGTGGGCATTGATTAGCACGCAGCAAGGTTGGCTACAGGAGTGCGCTGAGGCCTTTGCCTGGGTCTATAAGCAATTGGCTGGAAGTACACGCCTTCCTGATCCTCAGGTCGACTGGGCTCCTTGGGCCCAGCTGATACAAAATCAGCCAAAGAGATTCTCAGCGCTACTACAACGAGCTTGGAAGCATGAAGTACTGCAAGAGTACAACGAGCAGATTGTCAAGGAAGGCTACAAGGACTTTGCAGAGGCAATGGAAATTGCTGACTTTGACTTTCCGGAACCTCCAGAGAATGAGATACCGATGGACTCAGAGCATGCATGTCTTGCATGCAGTCGGCTGTTTGGCAGCAGAACCGGCTGGGCATCTCATGCATTCAAACGTCACGGCAGAACTTGCAGGGGGCACTCATTGCCTTGCCTGCAACACGGAATACTGGGAGTACAAGCGGTTACTTCATCATTTGAAGTATAGCAGCAAGTGTCGGAGGAAACTTGCAAGAGCAGGAATGGAAGTGGAGCAGGAGCCAGGAATTGGATCCAGGCATCAGAAGAGGCAGCCGGAAGAGCTACTTCAGCCCTGGATTACAACACCTGGTGCAGCTCTACCCATGAGGAACTTTTGGGCTGGGGTTGAGTCCCCGTGGGACGAATCTCTACTTGCTAGCCTATTCCGAGCAGTTCCCCTGAGCGATGAGCAGACCTCCAGGACGGTTGACGAGCTGTTGAATGAGTTACGCATACTCCTGACTGGTACCACAGTAGAATACCGAGTAGTGAAGCTGACGCTGCATTGCTGGAAAGATTCTATGATGGACGTCGCACAGAGTAGCACTACTACGAGAGCATCGTTGATCCGTGCCTTCTTCATCACCTTCGGCCAGATTGACCTGACCAAGTGGCTGATCCCCAATTGCCGTGCCAAACATCCTGTTCGAGAACGAGACTGGAGAGCGGAGTTGGACGGGGCATTGGCCCTGCACAACGGATGGCCGAAAGAGAATTTACGAGGAGAGTGGTTCAAGACGATGTACGTGGTCCACTTTTTCAGCGGGAGACGACGCGAAGACGATCTACAAGCTTACCTGGAAAAGGTGGAGTGCCCACCAGGGGTTCGGTTGGAGATTCTGAGCGCCGACATCATTTTCGGATCCAAAGCAGACTTTGCACAGCGTGCTGTGCAACAGCAGTGGATCGAATGGATGTATGCTGGCTACATTCTGGCATTCATTGCCGGCCCACCTTGTGAAACCTATAGTGCGGCTCGACATCATGAAATCGAAAGGATTGGTGTCCGCCCTATTCGCTCCAGACAATGCCCGTGGGGATTCAGCAGTTTGACATTGAGAGAAGCGAGACAGATCTTGATTGGAAACCTGTTGATTTTATTCACGATGAGGGCGGCGCTGGTACAAGCAACGGTGGGACACTACGCTTGCATAGAGCACCCTGCGGAACCTCCAGGCAAGAAGCACGTGGATTCAGTCTAGGTATGGCGACTGGCACTGATGGAACATCTATACCGGATGAACAAGGTGACCAGATGCACCATATACCAAGGACGGTATGGAGCACCGTCTCCGAAGCCAACCAACCTACTCTTTGTTGGCCCTTCAGACCCCAGAAGGTCTTTGAGACAGTTCGAGGCGAAGGAGTGCAGCAAAGGTGTCAGCATTGGTTTGGAACAAACGGCCCAGGGTCGCACAGCATTTCAAACATCCAAACTCAAAGAATATCCAGGTGGGCTCTGCAGAGCAATAGCCCAAACCTTGAAGGATTGGATCGCTGAGCACAACCCTGAAGAGGTGAAAGCGCCGGAAGAGCCATCACCTATAGCCCTGACTTTCTTAGAGGATTTCAGGCAGCAGCTTGATACAAATATCAGTTGCATGGGGCCAGATTTTAACACTACTGCCAAGGCCATCTAAGCCCCCTTTTTGCAAATTCACTTTGCACGTAGGCGACAGGGAATAACCCTTTGACAAGCCCGAAAAGCAGAAAAGCAGCAGCCCATGTTTTGTTGGGTGGCAATTTTTGTTGGGCTTCCCCATCTTCGTTGCATCTGTAACCCAACCTCACCAGCACTTCATCAAAGGTCGATTGAAGTTGATCCAGTGGCCCCCAGGTGCTCCCTAAAACTTCGGCTGTAGAAAGTCGACGCCCAACTGCCTGGAAAGATGGCTGTTTTTTTTTTGACCTCAATACCTGGATGCACAACAGTTCCTCACATATCCTCGCACCTTCATCTCAGCAGGGCTCCCAAGGTCAATAAATACCCATGGCAACTTTTTTGGCGATTCTCAACAGGCAGTTTCACTTACAATTTGGTTGAGGATCAAGATTTTTGATCTGGGCTTATCATACTCAGTGCCAAGGCCCTTGCCAACATTTGGAATGAAGGTCTACAAAAGACCATACAAGAACGATGATTTTAACTTGTGTCTCACCTCCAAATTCTCATCAGTATTGGAGTCCAACAAACAACTTAAACCACAATGTATTGTTAGAAAATGGTGATGATTGGCGATTGTCATAGTTCATCTACTAGATTCTACTTGTAACTAGAGATGCAGATGGCTTTTTCGTCATGTATGCGTTGGTATGATTAGGTGAGATCTCTGTGGATCTTGAGCAAAAAAAACAATTTTGACAGTCTTTAAGCTTGGATGAAATCACAACATGGCTTCCAACCAAAGGACGTCCATATTCATGAACAACCCCGTGGAGATGTGGAAAACTATTATAGAGATGCTTGCTTTTTTCTATACGTGTAATATGTATGTCTCAAAATGGTGCAGGCTCAAATATCTCAAATATTCTAAAATTCACATACTGACTGTAATTTTCCAGGAGAAGCATGCATTTCCATAGCATTTCGCTGGTGGCTATGTTTCAGTCATTCCCGAGTCTTGGAGATTTTGCCACCAAGTTTCGTTCAGCTTGTTCACTGCTACAGTGGACCACACCACTGCGATCAACTCACCTGATAAGGCACACATGCAACAAAACACATGGAAACACAATGAAACAAATTGACACGAATATATGTTCATTTTTATGGAACTGATCAGTGAAACTTGTCATATGATTAGGTTGAAGCTCGTTGCGTCCATTTCCTGCAATTTGAAGTATCACATTCCACTTCGTGGCCAAGGGTTTGATGATCATCGGTTGCAAACGTAGGGATGTGTGGAGTAAATAATCCTAGGTTTGCTAAGCGGTTTCAAAATCATCTGAAATAATCCATGCCTTTCTGATGGTAAATATGACATGGAGATACTCATCCACTACGGCCTTTTTAAGCTTTGTTCGTCAAGCAAAACAACTGGGGCCCTCCTTGGAAGGTCCTTTAAAAACCTCCACCCACGCGTCGTTGACTTCGAGTAACAACATATGCCGATGGAAGCCACCAAATAGTGAATCCGCTTCACCCATTTCTGCAAGGCAAGGTCACATCCGCCAACAGTGGTAAAAAAAATTGGCAAAGTGAATGTCATCTGAAATCATGCCATGAAGGTCTTGGATCACTGAACAACAAATAAACAAATTCGACCTTGTCTTAAAATTCAAACAAAGGTGTTGCAACATAGTGCATGAGTGCGCTTATCACGATCCGAATCCTACAAGTGAGTTGGAAAACCTGGGTGCACCAACCGTTTAGTTAAAAAATATGTGACAAATACTAGATACTTCCATCCTTGAACAGCTTCATCTCATTCTGTGAACGCTTCTCGTTTGTAAATATCTGCTTCATCCTCCCAAGTGATAATCATCTGCAAGGAACATGAGCAACGGAATCCGTTGGCTCAATCTTTGGTGCTGCAAAAAATCCCAAGGGAACAATGCCTCCGGCCAACCTCAGCTTTTGTATCTTCATGTATCTTCCAAATTTCAAGATTCATTTCAAAGGAAACGTTATTGAAGTGGCGATGCTAACTTGCTATGGCTTGGATTTGAGGATGTTCGAATGATAGTGGATATACATAGATATACAGTGTTTCTATTCCAATTGTGAGGCTGGGGATTCCATGGTGATATCATTGGCAAGGATGAATTACTTTGCATTTGAGAGTCCCCCTTTCAAGTTCACCCTTTGGCAACTTTTTGATCCAAATCACCTGGTGAATTCAAAATTCAAATATACACTTTCATGCACTGTGACATATTGAAACAAAAGTTGAGTGAAGCAACTGATGCCCACAGATTTGTCAATATGATTGCAATATCTTTCAGATTTTCAATATGATTTGATAAGAAACGAACTGAATTCTTACAAAAAATTGACCGATCTCACCGACACCAAGTGCTGTGTTGTTGGCAATGCTGCTGGAGCTCGCATATTGTCAAACCTCAGTTTGCTAAAGGATGAAGGATGTGACATCCAGGTTTTATTAGCATACTTGGTAGTTAACATGGGTGTGTAACAAGTGTAATAATATTAACTGAGTTTAGGATAGATCTCAAATCTCAATCATCCAATATCATCCCCACTCCAACAACTCAGTGTTTAACTTGGCAACCCTCACATTCTTGCAGCTTGACCGCTATAGTCCGCGAGGCGCTGCGTCTGAGAGCTCTCCGCCCGTCCTGCCGCAAAACAAGGAGATGTTCAACAAATGAAACAAAACACATATAATCATAAGTCACATATTATGCCAAAACATTTAATGTCTGAGATACATAACAATAACTTAACAAAATATAAAATAACTCGGCTATCTATTCAAATTTACAAACTAGATTAGAATGACCAATACTTGACCCCTCGACAACTCAATGATTGACGCTGATTTTCTGGCATTAGGAGTTTTGATCCTGGAACAAGTTTCTGGAAGCACTTTCCTAAAGAAAGACAAAGCAACAACGTGACTCACGATGCATGAATGAATGAATGAATGAAGGAAGGAAGGAATGAAGGAAGGAGCAAACATACAAAGAAGAAAAGAGAGCGCATTGTCATTCTTTGGCATCTTCAACTCCTTATTGTATAGTGAAGCTGACAAATTCAATGAACATCTGCGCAGATAGAAACATGAAACATCATGAATTCATTTCCAGAAATTTGGACAAGGCTGCAAGTCTCACGTCGCAAAATGTCCCACCAGTGCCTCCACCACCCAATCGCCCACGTTCACGGACTGGCGGGCTATCACCACCCCAAAACTGTGTTGCTAACATCGTACTGGAACGATAGAGTTTGCTGTAGCAGGACGTATTTTTTGCCCAAAAAGACATACCTCCATCAACATGTCCATTTTTTCTGTGCTGCAAGAAAGGAAACATTGGAACATGAGCACAGACTATGGACATCATTCACATTCATTGACTATCATTGCAAATCTAAACGTGGTGAAAACTCCGATCTTGGCACATGTACATGGCAGGCAACAGCATGCTGAGAACAAGCACATCATGAAACAATCTCTCATCTATTTCGGCACATCATGAACAATAGCATTGGCCATTCTTACAAAGGACGATGCAACGGCTGAAATTGGGCTTGGGAACCTGGAACCACTCTTCATAGACCGAATGTTGCTTAAATATTCTGGCATGGCACGTACAATAATTAAGATTTCCCAGGGTAACCCGAGAGAAGCAAGTACAGAGGTAAATACATGGAATCATATACGTCATATATTTATATCATAGAATCAAATATCATGCATCTGCAAACTATTCAGGACCATGTAACTAAAATCATAACATATTGTTGGTNAATTTTGAACGCCAGCCATATACGTATGGGTATCAAGTCTGTACATTAAAAATGTCAAGTTCATGTTCAATGTTCATTCCGTGCACCTCTTAGGCATCCAAAGGGTCGCCATTTTCGATGAGACACCTGATCGGCAGGCGTTCCAAGTCGAACTTGATGAAAAGACGTATTCATATTTGACCATGGTGCAATGGTGCAATCACAATACATGATGATTCACATTTAAATACTATAGACGGGAAGTGATCTTGATTTCGACAGCACCCTTTTGCCAAAACCGAGCAAGTTCCTTTGCAGCACTCCAGTGATCTACCCATATTTATGAGTGGTATTTCCATGAGTTCCATGTAGTGGTCACACTGGATTGCAACAATGACATACTCTGTAGGTGATTATACAAACATCAACTCTCTCTCTCTCTCTCTACACTGGCTCTAAACATTTGCTTATGAAATCTGGTGCATCACAGATTGTGGCATGATTCCTGTTTTGTATGCAATTCTCTTCGGTAGATTCTTTCAAAGTATTTACACTTAACATGTACTATGTGTATACGTATGTATGCGTAGTATCTCACCAAACGTCAAAGTTTCCTGTGGGGTCTCCATCATTTCAAAGGTCTAAATGTTCAGTCATTTCTGGCCTGGCATAAGTCCAGAAAAGCACATCCGCCTGAGATTATGAAGGTTCACATCTCCAAAACTGCAAAAAATCCTATGCGTTTCTAAAGTAGGCATGACTTTCCTCCTGATCTACGTTCTGCATGGTATTCTGACATCACACAAAAAAGGCACACGTTTACACTTTTCCTGCATGTGTTCCTTAATTTCCTTAAACCTCAAAACAGAAATCAACCTATGCAGTTTCAAGACTTGAGTTCCGAGCCAAAGAGGCTTAGCAAGAAAAGCCACCGCCATCCTGGGAGAAGAAAGGTTGGAATAGGTCGAATAGGTCGTCGATCTTCTAATCCAACAAGGATCTTGGTATTCCACGAGCATGAACGTTGGCTAACGTCAATTTAAGATAAATCATTAATTAATTTGATTTAATTTATAAGTTGAACGTATCTCAAAATGGCGCGGCTTGTAGTAACCCCCAGTGTTTCTATACAGTATTTTTTCCTGTTTTTTTAGCTTGAAGTTTTATTTGCTTCAGAACCCAGTCCTCGCCCTCGAGTCATTCGCTGCACAGGCCGCTGCTTCAAACTGCCGTTCCGGTTGTTTGTCTAAGCTGCGAAGGTTGATCAGGTTGATCTATGCTGAAGAAATTGATGCATCCAAACCTTGTGTCTTTGCCATGGTTTTTGTTTGGAGGGATCCTGCCGAATCTGAGCCGGAGATGTGCGGGGTTTTTCCTGACATGAAATGGAAAAACCTACTGCCCACATTAAGGGCTCAGGAACCGTCAGTCTCCAAAAGCCACAATGCAAGAGGGAAGGGAGACCAACCAACTATGGCGACCCTTACCTTGGTGACTTTTTACTTCGAACGACACTTCAAATGCCTCGTTCAAAAATCATGGAAAGACATCTAGGAGTCATCTAGGTGCGGACAGCCACTTGGGTATTTTAGACAAGAAATATGACAAAGACAATGCAATGTTATATAATTTTCATTGCATGTGTCATCAGTTACTTGTTTTCATCAGTCCTATCTGCTTGAAATGTCGTGGCAATCCAAGTGACCGTCCTCAGATATATTACATCGGCGGCTGCTCTAGAAGAATACAAACATGGCATTCCAACGCTTGGCATTGACCCACCGAGTCCAGCTTCTCATGTGTTCTTGCCTGGCCACCGAGTCCAGCAACCCACCAACTGTGACAAGAAACAGCGAACCTCTCATCTATCTCTTACCGGTGCCCGAACAGCAAGCAAACAACATCAAAACCGACCTTGAATTACAAATCAGAATCATCAGCATCATGTCAATACAAAATCAACATGCTGACGACGTTGATAGTGATCATATGGGTGCTTGCGACAAGGACTACGTTCCAGAGACGTTTCAATAAACTTGGACTATCTTTCCACGATTTCAAAGTCAGCCAATCACCATTATCCGTGCGGCCACAGCATCTCAGAGTCTGGTCGAGTTAAAGAAATAAATATCAACAAACAAGCAGTGTGCTACAATTTCCCACCTCAATGACTCATGAGCTCTGTTACTTTTTGTATCACCATGGCTGCAAAGTCCCAGTCTAGCACCTTCAAGTTCACTCGTGCTGGGATGGTATCGCAAATGCGAACGAGGTTGTCCTTCATGTCCTTTCATCGAACATGCTGAAGTGCAGCGAGGTGATCTGGGTGATAAAAGTAGCGACGTAGCGATAACAGGATTTAGTCAGTCAGTTTACATAGCAGTTGATATCCATGCATAGAAAACAACCAACGAATACTGAGGGATCTCTGGGATGATACTTACCAGCTGATCAGGGCACCTGCTTCTTAGCAGCCAGGCGTGGCTTCTCAGCAATGATGGTCACATCCTTGGAATGACAAAAAAGGATCCAATTTTGCCAGGCATCTAGGGGGAGTATGTTTCACTTCGATAAATCCAGCCTCGTTACATTGCAGCTCCAAGGGCAGCTCCATGGAAATCTAAAAATCCCACCAGGAAGGATGAGTTATAAGGCTCCAAGGCTCAGCCTTGAATTTTCCATCCGTCTAATGTAGTTGTGTCGAATCCATAGATTTCAGCCATTTCGGAGCAAATTCATAGGTTTAGATGGAATACAGTCTATGTGACTAGGTCTTGTTGTTGCATCTGCTCCTGGAAGTAGACGATATTCGAACATCAGCAATCAACTTTCATGTAATCTTACTAGTTTATTATTTGAGACCTCTCTGTTTCAGTTGCCCTATTCAGTAATTAGTCACTAGTCGGTCTCAGGTTTGCTTAGATGCTTTCAATCGAAGCTATGGTTATTCTACTCCAATTGATTCCCAAACAAATCCAAACCAACACAGCTTCTGTGCTTCGTGGTTGGCGTTGCTGAGGACATGCGACTTAATATCAATCTATAATTCGGGCAAACAAATCTGGGTACAGTAAATCACCAGCTGCATTGTATTGCATAGCCAGGCTAGCAAATGCAATTGGCTAACTGTGGTTGTAGGTGCACTTGTTCAGCTCAACCAAATCCTCACGTACATTTGTCAAAGCCCCAATGCTGCACATCAATACCAATATAACATGTTTAATAAATATGTGCGAAGCTGTACGCAAAGGTTTGCAACACACAAAATAAAATGAACACTATTGAAGCTTTAACACCCTTAAACACTAGGGACTGGGGTCATGATTCTAGGTGAACTTCCTTGGATTCTGTTACCAAAGGAGACTTTCTGGACATGCCAAGTCTCAATGTTGCCAATGCGATAACCTTGCAGAGCCAACGAGGGGCCCCAAGGATTCGTCATAGAAATGCATGAACAAGGACAAAAGCTGAGGCTAAGAGCGTTGATTGGTCTAGACTCATGAAGCTTGCTCTATTGAAACTGCGTGTGACTGTTCACAAGATGATTTTTGCGGGCCTATCACTTATCACTCACTAATTCACCTTCCGTCCAGGGTGAAATTTCTGGCATCAAATCTGACCAAATATGTGCAGTGAACTTGCAGACGCACTGCCTCGATCCACCTTTCTAGTTGTAAGCAACCAAATTGTTTGGTGAGGTGATTGCATACCACTTAGAGGATCAAACACTATTGAAAGTGAAACCATTGGGAGAGCCCGCCTCGTAAGCGCATCAGCCGCACTGCCTAGGCAGAATAAAATATGACCAGTGCAGTTCAAAATGGAACAAGGTGGTTTCAAAATCGCGTGGTGTTGTCATTTTGATCTTAAGCTTGCAAAAACTGGCTAACTTATAAATGACCAATGCACGTTTGAACTCTTGAAGTAGCAATGCTTCGGCAGTATTTCTGGTCAGTATGGCAATTATCCACTAGAAACGGACACTACCCAACAAGGTCTTAGTGGATCCGTCAGCTGCGGCCTCATCAAAGAATTGCTCGGAGTTGGCTCCCCGCCAACGCCTCAAAAAGTTGTAGCGCAAATGATGCTGAACCACGTGGGTTCAACACGACGTTTACAGCTGAGGTACTAAGAAATACTAAGAAAATGCTAAGAAAATTCAAGATGATGCAAAACAAAAACAACGCCATTTATACCATGTATTAGAAGCCTGCCACTCTCAAGAATGAACAACATTCATATCATCACATTCTTCAGAGTTTGGTCATTAGCACTTCCAAGCTTCAGAGAATCAGCGCAAGCACTTTAATTAGCTGTCAATACTCAGTGCCATCAGGAATCGTCTTCGTCTTTGGCCAAGGCCATGGGGTATCAAGGCGTATCAATGTGGAATGAACAGGTGCAACATTCATCCAAAAATCTTGGCATCGTTCTCGACGAGAATATCACGAATATCTTACTCAACTCCCAATGATCTCCCATGCATGATTCTTTTATGTCATTGTTACATGCTGACAATGGCAATCCTTCCGACAATGCGGCTTTGAGAAGACTCATCCCAGCATTAACCAAGCTGTCTCATCTACACCCTTGAACCCAAAAAATCCGAAGTAGTTAAATACATATTGCAAATAACTTTGCTCTATTTATGTTTTGCTCATGTGCCTTCCATTCAAACCTCTTCCAGTGACGTTCCAGCTGTTACTTTTTTGTCCTCTTGAACTGGGTGCCACTGACGGATCGTTGTCTGGGAAAAGCTGTCCGATGTCTGGCAACCCCAAAGCGCCTGAGCACAGCAAGTTCCTTTTGGAGGCAAGTTGATGTATAAACAGGTGGTGAACCTATCTTTACGTATTATTGATATTACCCAGCACTATTTTTCTTAGGGACCAAAACCTTGGCAAATTAATCGGAATTTCAACCCTTCATGGGTGGATTGCACCTCTACAAGCTTGTTCATATTGAGCTATCAGCAATTGTTCTCAGAACATATTCTCCATGCACAAGACATCAAGTCCTGACTTCATAAGCATCATCCTCCTCCTAGTTGACAAGGACATATGTTGAACAAATGAATAGATTAAGTTGGCAAAGCTTGAAGAATAAGTCGCACCGTTATCAACGCACTTAGCCAGTAACATCATCTCAGCAATTCATGTGGCCCACAAATCACAGTACTGCCAGTGTCTGCCTGCCTAAAATTGCATCCGTGGTAGAATGGTACACCACATCACCATCCGAATGCGCCACAACACCCAGTGGAAAGTCCTGTGAGACCAGCAACTCCAGGTCTTGTGGAAGGTAGTGGGTCGTGTCATTGCTCTTCAGTTGAAATGTGCATTGCTTGGAATTTGTGAGTCCCAGCTGGGCTAAAACATCGTGTCTCCAAACACCTGCTTTAAGAATTTCCGAATTCATCGTAAATTGAATTAGCTCGAACTTGAGAAGCATATCCATTCATCATTCATGGTAAATTCCCCTTGACTCAACCATTTGTCATTTCATGTAAGCTCCATGAGGTTGACTGATATCACCACATCCGGCTCCTCAAATGTGACACCTCCAATGACTGCAGGTTGTGGCGTGCACTTCCCCCAGCCCTGGCCGATTTCAGCAATGTAAGCCTATGAGCCTACTATAAATTCAGGAAAGATTGGAGTTATCTGTAGTAGATCACTTGCATCCTTGACGCCATTTACATTGCATCCCCATTGATCAAAAAAAACCATTGCCTGGTTTTTTGTCTAATCCACCTGCTGGATATGATTGATTGATCGAGGCTTAGATTGGCTGTCAAGCTTCCCACAAGAATCCTCAGATATCTATAAGTTACATGACATCATTGGTGACTAAAAACACCGATCTTGTAGAATGTGTTTGAATATACCTGCTCATCATGGGCTCATGGGTCATAGAAGCCCTAAGCCATGCCTCGGGTTCATCACGGGGCAGCATTCGGTGAATATCATATCCATGGCCTGGGAATCAGGACCCACCACCATGGTGCCGTAGATTCACAAACTAACCTCGCCTGGAGTGTCAAATCAAAGCTACTTTGTAAGGTTACGTTTAAGTTGGTTGAATTCTTATCTCATGATTGCCTCCATTTTTTGTCAGGACCTTACCCTCAAAGTGGCCTATACGCATGGGCGGTTCCGTTGTCACGGGTATTTGTGACTTTGCTGACTCCTCCGTGTCTCCTTCAGGGAAGAACGCCTTGCAGCTGTGGTGCCGAAAAGTAGAAGTTGAGTTGAGGTAGCAGCTATCAACGTTTCCTGCAATCTTAGTAGAACAGGAATCACCAAGACTTCCGTCTCTTTGACTCTTAACAGTGACTGCAACATCATAATTTGCAGTACATACCAAGTGAATCCAAGTGATACAAAAGGTGTCTGAAGAACATGTATAGGGTGATCCAAAGGCGAAACCATCCCCGCCTCAGCGCCCTTTTCACCTACATCACCGGAGCGCATCGCCCTTCTTGTCGTGGTTCCACGATGGGCGGCCAAGGAAATGGTGGCTAAAGCCATACCTCAAGGGTCATGGAACAAGGGCTTTATTAAAGGGGATGTTGATACGGCCATGATATGCAATGCTTTATGATTTACAAAGAAGAACCTTTAACAGAATCAGGAGTTGGGATCATGGAACAATGTGGCATCTCGAAAAGATTCAGCTTGGACATCATAGGACATCTTAGGCATGGCTTGATGACGGATAAACCAGAAACAACCGTGGAACCTGTCTAACATTTGTGGGTTTTTGAGCGACTCAGCAAGGATCTACGGTTCGTGAATGTTCCCTAAAGTGATCACGGCTGCGTTTTCTCTCATTTAGTTTACAAGCGCTTTCGCCAATAGCCAGAATTCCATGGTCATTGAGAACTAATTAACACCCTGATGATCCCACCTGGTTGGAACTTCAACGATCTATACATGTTCTGCACTCAATAATTGTTGAGCGCCAAGGACACTTTATCATTCTGCTCTTCATTTCTCAGTGTTTCGGTACAATCTATATTCTTCAGTCAAGATTCAAGATCAAATTTCCAAGAACAAATTCTCATGTATACAAGAACTTCCATATCCATCTTCGAAATGCTTAAATGAGTAATTCATTAGATTGATTTGATTCTCTGCCTCTCCAGGCTCTAATTGAGTTTCAACTCAACTGATCCTTCATCCAAGATGCCCCAGTTCACGTTGCAGGGCCCTTTGGCATCCAAAGGTTTCCGGCGCGTCCATCGGTGTGAGCCTGGGCCTTGTGTCGATAAATGCCACTGGTCATAATTACCACCTGTTTGGATATCACATCTTTGGTTACCCAAAATGGATTGTAGAATGACATGTAACTGCAACAGAATGGAGTAACATTGATGCATTGCTTGACTCAACAACCAATCTTCCCACATACGCTGGCCCACCAGCCTGCAAGGACGCTCGGCCCAAGTACGGAACTCACAAAGGATAATGCCATGATCTCGGAATAAATAGATCCAAAGGATTTTAGGGAGAAGATTAAGTAGCAGGTCAGATGATCCTCTGCAACATCTAATTTCGTGTATCTTGGTGCCCGATTTCCCCATTATTTGTTTCAATGCCTACATCGTTCGAATTCATTGGACCATGACAATTTCATCGAGATCGATGTTTTCAATGATCTCATTTCTTTTTCAATATCTTATTGTGCTGGAAGCACAATGGCTATATAACTTAACTATATACATTTATATGTCAGGCCTTAACATCAAACATAGCTGCGGAAATTTGCCCCCAAAGTTGAAGAGATAATGTACCTTCAAACATGCAGTTTAGTAGTAACTTGAGCCAATCTTCAGGATGCGTCCACTGAATGTATGACACTGGTGGCACATTTCTCACCGACTTGGGGGTAATGGATTGGGTTTTCTCATACCAAAAGGCGAACATGTTTCAGGTATTTTCTGGAATGACAGGCTGGCCAAATATATAAACCTTAAACATGCGTAAATAGATGTTTTATGACAGCAGTAATCTGCAAGTCGGAGGTTTCGTAACTTAGCCTTCTGCTTGGCCCGTCTGGCGCTTGCATGGCTTGTCCTGAAACCTGTGAGAAATGCAACGCTGGCGCGTCTTCAGGCCATTGTACCGTAGCAGCCAACGCCTTTTCTCACCTCAAAGGTTCTTTCTTTTAGATTTACTGTATGAGATATCATTGATCATCATTAATCATCACAAACCATAGAGATTCCCCGCATGGTTGCTGAATTGGCATGCCTTCACCAGCAGTAACACAACGCCCCCGCAATCACTTGCATTTAGTTGTTTTCCGTCGGTGACACGCAAATCATGACTCCGCTCTCCTTGTGGAGGGTGACATCTCACCTGCAACTGCAGGCATCAAGTTGATTCACTCACGTCTCCACAAAAACGACCTTGAAGAGTCTAAGAGGTAAGCTGTTCTTTCTGAGGTATCAGGATGTTCAACAAGAAATCAACAGAAGTATGAAACACGTAGAAAACAATGGAGAACCCCTAATTCTATCTAGGGCGAAAAATTTTCTAAAGTAACATGTTCATATATTTTTGATGGGTTTGATCCAAGTCCTGTAAAGGGTGTCATGAATTTTACCTTAACTAAGCCGCGGTGGTCGTCACAGGTCTTTGGCAGCTTGATCCTATTCAGGAAACGGTGTAAAGTTTGGGAATTAAACCAGTTAACCCTTGTGAGCCTTGCGGAACAGTTGGGGTCAGGGCTGTCCCTATTTACAAACCAAAGCTTCCTCTTCAACAGCTGGCGTTTTGCAGGTGCAAGTCAGCGCATGCACATCTGCGAAAATGATAACCTTAACAAAGCTGAAATCAAGATGTATGGTAGGACCGGTAGGGGACTCTTGACAGCATGTTTCGTCTTGGGAGTAACATATTGAAAAGATATGTCGATTCGACGTATCATACAGTACTCATACTGATGATCACCTATGATCTCTGGTTATCAGTATATCATCAGTATCTGATATCCCCTTACTTCATACCTACTATCTACCTCACAATTCATCATGATTCAAATTGGTCATCTATGAATATCTATGGAATCCACAGCACCAACAGCTTCCAAAGTTTGCCTTTAGTGCTTTCCTTCGATGGCATGGAAAAGCTGATCCTGGCGTGAAAGAACTCACCCGACCGTTCTTAGCTAAAATGGATGACAGGCACAATAAAAACAAACAAATTCAAAGATTTTGTGGCTGGCGGGACTTTTGTCACACTGTTGATACTGAGAATTGATAAATACATACACACACCTTGCTTGCAACATTTCAGCAATTGTGTCTATACATCAATCCAGCATTACTGTACCTCATCAAAAAGAATACCAAAAAAAAGGAAAAACACATGTGCCCAAAGAAAATAAAAATCTATGCAGCTATGCTAAATTAATGTGGCTGAGTATCTGCCTGAATTCTAAAAGAAGATCGGTAAGGCCTGATATCGTTTGACACCATTCCTGTTATGTTAAAAACCCGAGCACAACAAGAAAACCACCACTTGCTACCCTTTTCTGCACGGCCGCACCCATGGAAATCCACGCCCGAAGGCCAACTGCAAAAGAAGACGCGTGACCTGAAGCACTGCCAAGGTCCGAAACACAACAGCATGTCTATAAACAGAACCCATGTGCCATAGTCGCAGTATATGTATGTCTGTATAAGTGAAAGTGAATAAGATGATATGACGTGATACGAAAATGTGTGCCAAGATACTCCTGATGTTGTATGATCTTCCAGGTTCATTAGTTATAGAAACATATCGTATCTATCTGTCTGACACGTAATTTCTCACATATTCTGTTCTGGTGTCATGTGGGAAAACGCATGGAAACACAGCAACTTTTGAGGTTCTGGCTGACAATATCAGCAGCGCCAGGAAGAAGTTTGTGACGCTCTTCCCAGAGATCCGTGGCCTTGGCTGCAAGCCAATTTGGGGAGGAAGAGTTCTCCATGATTTCCCCCAGATTTTTTATGGGCAAAAATGGAGAGTTTGATGGCTTGACGACCCATTCATAATACAAATCTCAATATCAACAACAAATTCAAGAAAACCAATGGGACCTTCATGTTCATGTTTTCCCTCCTGCAATCTTTTTTCAACAACCAAACGATTTCCGAATGTTTTTTCTCTGCAAACCTTGACGGATCTTCAAGCTGAAACCAAGTAGCAAAGAGCTTGTTCGGGCCACCGAAGTAATAATACACCGATTCCTGTGGCCCGAGGAAGTGGTCCAGGGACCGGTCCATGATTCCATATGATACACATGATACCCTTCAAAGAGTCAATTCAACATCAGGAAAATCGTATGTTATTCATATGAATGTTTTTTTTGAAAGTTTTGATGAATGGCCAATAATTTGCTGGTTTGGAGATGCTGCAGTGTCAGGACAAGAGAAAAGTGATGGAACATTGAGCTATTGGGAGAGCGTATGATAGCATGATGGGAAACAAAACAATATGGTCAACTGAATTCGCCTCATCGACAAGCGAAACGCTAAAGACCTGAGTGGCCATTGGGTGTTTTTGAGACTGACAACTTTTGGAGATAAATCTGTTTCGTGATCAAACATCAGCTTAAGCATATGGGATGTTTAAAACCGGGCTCCGAAGAACTAAACAAATAACTAATTATAGTATCATTGTATACATATTTAAAAACGTATTGTATCAACTGATTTGTTGGATTTTGAGTATCTTAACACCTTGCATACTTGGTTGTTGGCTTGATTCCTCCCAGTTCCTACATGCCAACGAAGCTCTAAAGGTATCAAGGTGAAAACCCAAATCCAACAGCTTCCTATCAACCTGGCAACCGCTTAGACATAAGCAACACAGCAAACAGTGACAATTCTTTGCCAAAATCAACAAAAAACTGGGAATTTTAATATATATATATATATGTACAGAAAATAAACAATTTGTATATATATATATATATATACATATTTCAATATCATCCAATGTCCTAAAACAGCGAAAACAGCTGTTTGATCCAATTTCAAGATGTGGTGCTGACATGATCCAGCATGTTTCCCCATCTCGATGGGTTCCCATGCGATGCCGCAATGCCAGCAGTAAAGGCTAAGGACTCTGGGGCACGGAGGACAATAGCACCACCTCGAAAGTCACTATCCGGTTGTACTTGGAAAGATTGGAAAAATTAATGACTGGGTATTCCAATATGTCAAATTTTTAACAGAGAATTCCAGTAAGGAATTGGTTTGTATCTTTTCATGTCCTATCTACTATGTATCATCGTATCATCCTTTGAACGATTCCGCCAATGGGGATCATTTGAGGTGCCAGTGTCAAGTTTCAAACGTTTCGTTGCGGAACGTTTCGCAAAAGGAGCCTTCAGTTTTTTTTTAGCATCCCTGGGATTTCAGGAATGCATACAGAAAAATAGTGAACATTGAAGATGATACTTGCTTTGCACCCGAGCTATTGATTCAATAGACAGTGCAAAAAGAGGTTCAAACTGAAACTCATTGTACGAAGTTCAGGGAGTGAAAAATGACACCAGCCCTACAATGACAGTAACTGGCCACAATATTACTACCATAGCAAACAATAATTAGCATAGACATTAATATTAATGGTTTAACAGTTTAACAGTAACTCATTGTCATTCACCGCCTACACCAACCTGCTTAACTGGTGTCATCTTGGCAGGAATCCTTTTGAACCATCTGAGGTGATATCATCTAAGATCGCCATGAATGCCAACTTTATTGACAATTGAAGTTATCTACCCATGAAATGATTGAAATGACTATATTTCTGTTGCCCTTCAAGGAATTAATATATGCCACCTGGGGAAAAGGAAAATCATCTTGAAAACTACCTTTAAAAGGGAATATGTGTTGGTTGGATGGCCATCCTTCACACCAGGATGCAAGTAACCTGTATCCATGACGACTCCCCTTGGATCCCGAACCAAAGGACATGACCTTCAGGGGAAAGCGACGGAATGATAGTGATGTCATGGAGTCATAGATATCAGCTGATGATCAAAAGTCTAATCCTTGGGCCCTTGGCTGTACAACATTCTTCTTGTTCTTCCTGCAATCATAGATAAGATACCAAAAAATATCAAAGCTATAGCATGGATTTTGGTATCAAATGCATGCCTTGAATCATCAATGAATCTCCAAAAAGACCATCATTTTACAGCTGCAACCCACGAGTTGATTCACCAGGCGCTCCGGGCGACAAAAGCCCAGTGTGCCACGTCTAACATCTTGCTTCGAAGGCGCACGGCAGCGCTATCTGGCAGGGAAATTCCCCGAACTCCAGAGCTCTGAAGTTGAGAACTAAGTTGTTAAAACTGCAATAATTCCAGGAAATGAGCTGGAAATTTGATCTAACAGTACATTTTTGAGATTTTGTTTGTGTGAGTTGGCCCCTTTGCTTCCGGAGACTTCATGTGTGTGAGAATACACATATATATAATAGTTTATATTCACTGCATCATGTTTATACTTGTGTAAGATCTATCAATGTGCTTGGTCTTATTTCCACATAGATACAGGTCCAAATTCATCTATATACAGCCACCCCAACCAAGAACCCTGCATATCGGCTGCTTTTCAATACGCGTCGAATGGGATTTCTCTGAATTTTTGGATCACCCATTGAAGAGGAAGCCAAAAAGTCGAATGACCTTGGCATGCCCAAAGGTGATAAAATCTGGGAAAGCAAGGTGTCTATCAGACAGATGGATATAGCCGACATAGCGAAATGCATTAAAAACTTACAACACTGAAACCATTTCATAGGCTTGGACCGCTTGGATCATTCTTGGATTCTTGTCGATTTCTATAAATTTCTTGTGGAACGGGATGACATGGCGAAGCATCCAGTCCGATAGACAATGAATTCTGAAACAGTGGTTAAGAGGATGAAGTAGGGTCAAACCTCCATATTGTATCTCTTGTCGCAGATTCTTCGTGTCAAGCGTGTCGGATTCATAGAGTAATTGACTGGATGGCACTGAAAAATGTCGATTACATCCCCTTGCTTCTCATTCAACATGTCTGTTTGGAACGGAACCCCCCCTTCGAAATGTGTCTCAGCTCATGTTGGATTGGGCAACCTAATTCTTGGTCGACCCCAACAAAAAAATATGTTGTGTTTTTGAGGAATTAGAATATGGCTCAAAATCAAAATGTCTACAAATGATTGACCCATGAGATATTGGATTTTGTTGCAAAGGAGAAATCAAAATCATCCATAAAATGGAATGGAAAGAAAAATGTTTGCAAACACCGGGGTTGGGAAAGCATTTTGAAAACATGAGCAACACTTGTAGTCCCAAACTGGTCTGGCAGAAACCGCACTTTTTCAACCGAACGCGGTTTCTCCTTCAACGCCAAACGGCTCAACGGCTGTGTGGCACGTGTTCTGCCGCGCACCCAATACTTTGCGGACGCTGTACAAGATTTGGCGTTTTGAAAGGATGCCGAGTCACAAGGTGCATGCTTAAAAAATACTACTTACATAAAATGATAATTTATCCAATTATCTATAGAATCTGTAGTCATACAACTAACTATCAGAAAAGCATTTACACACACACACACACATCATGGATCATAATTTATCATAATATGGGCCAAATCCTGCCAGTCCTAGAGACTAACGACTAAGGCCGAAAGCCGTGCAATTTCCAAATGTGAAGCTCTTGCGGAGGGAATTTGCTACGCTGATTTTCAGGCGCCCGAAGATAGTCCAGCATTACCTATCCCAGCTCAAGGGATTCCATGTGGCTCAAGGGAAGGAAACCCATTCTTACATTTCAGGTTCTATCTATTGGGGTCTATTGTAGCATCTCCACATCGTCCTAAATCTGATCTATCTTCATATACATATTAAATCATATTAATATAGGGAAAGGGTCATGGAATAGCTAAGAACACATGTGAGAAACAGAAACATAAATGGAGCCAATCACATCCAACAATCGCTCTCTCTCCAGCACCTGGATTAAGCTATTCCAAAACTAGCGCCGCAGTACAGCAGTGTAATATTCTTTACGATGTTTGTCAAGGAAAAACTTGACTTCTACAATCGTTTTTGAAACCAAATCTAATGTCAAGAGGAGGCTGAAGTTGTGAATTCAACATTCGATCAGCAGTTGATGGAACCCATCACATGAACTCAAATTTGCCATGGTTAAATTAGCAGTCTATATAACAGCTCAACTCGTGCCTGATCTGATTCGTTCCATTGCTCTGGCAATCGTCTTCGTGCCATATCCAAAGCCCTGGATTCGTGAGAAACCCTGAAAACTTGGGAGGAAACGCCCCGCCCTCAATGCTTTGCCATCACCAAGGGGTAGTATCTCAATGTCAGGCATTTTCATATACACTACATATGTTGTAAAATATACTATGCCACTGCATCCTGTATATTTTCATGATGTATTCTATCTCAAACTGTGAACATATCAATGTCGCATTGAAACCAAAAAAAGAAACAACAGCAGTAACTCCACTCCAGTCTCAGCCTGATGCCCTTGTCCACCAAAAACTTCTTGGCATCGGCCGACAAATATCGAGCACTATCCGGTGCCAATAGAAAACGATAAATGCCTGGAAGGAGCGCTATGCGTAAAGATTGACAGCATGGAAGAGAGTATGTAATGTCAAGTACCACTTCCAACAAATATGCCCTGTTTTTGAGGGACATCCCGAAGCTATGGTATTTCCTCATCAACTTTGCAGACCAAATGGCACTGCCCCGCAATGAACTGCGCAAAAGGAGCATCAGGATGACGACGGAAGCAAGCCAAACAGGCTTGCATCGCTGCCTGCATATCACTGGATCTTAAAAAGGCCTCAATAAAAGAACCTTCCAAAAGGATACACCATTTTTCATATTGACTTCTTGCATTCTGTATTCCAACTCTATACCAACATATTTCAAGTCCAAACGTGGCATTTTACCTCCAAATCTCCCCGAAGGAGTTGGCAATTGCCCAAGCCCTGGTAAGGCCTCAGTGATGAGCAAAACGCGGGGTAACTCTATTTCATCCAACGGACGGTTGATAAGATAGCTTGATGACTCCCAAACAAAAACACTCCAAATCGCATGAATGTGTCTGAAATCTCTGCCACCTGGAATGTTTTGACATGTTTAGACTGCAGGGCACAGATCTAAGATTGTTCCAAAGTGAAGCAAGCTAACACATGTTTGTCAGTCTATCACTTCAATTTCCTCGGATGTGAAATTCGGAATTGCTTTGCAACCAACTCGATTCTACCTCAACCTGGTACCAAAAAAGCCTTAACGTTTTCCTCCCAACTCAGTATACAAGAGGCAATTTAAAGTCAGGATCCAAGGCGATGGCGCGCATATGACACCTCAAGGAACTGGAAAGGATTTCTCTTGAATTGGGAATTTGAGACCTTGATATGTCATTCAAAATTGATTCAAAAAGAAAGAAGTTTCAAGGGTTTAATCGTCATGTGTTTTATATTCATAAATATTCATATATGAATCTGGCTTTAGATAATTGATGATAATTGGCAATCTTCTTGGGGAATATTGGTGTTTTTTCAAAGGAAAGCAGCTCAGGACATGCCGCATCTAGAGATTCAAAGATACTTCGATTCAGTTGAAAAGTACTTGAGCAACCCTGGTTCCCCAATGTGCATTGAGAGCGAATCCACCAGATTCTTCAATCATAACACTGTACAGCAAGCAGTGAGTGCTCCCAACAATGGAATCTGGAAAGAGCTAACATCATCGATGGTTTCATGGTATGGTCCCTTTGATTACCCAAAAAATATAGCCATCTGTTTTTTTGGTGCTCCCTTGCCAGTACTTCTACTCAGCATGGCACTCCACTGCTTCGTTGTACTTGCCCACCTCCTGAGGTCAAGAGCGGCAAAATTCTCACTGTGGCACACTACAAGCAGGGCTCCAAAAATTAAACAACTGACAGCATCCCAAAGAAACAAAATAAAAACACACACACACACAATTGCAATATTATGCCTGACACACGTGTTCTTCCACCAGGCCCCCTTTTTGATGCCTGAAAATATTTGCCCTGCAGGTAGTGTGAGGTAGCATTGGCGGGAAAGACATGCACGCTGCTACGCCAATGTTTGGCTGCGTCTTCCCACTTCCTTGATGGCAGTGGAAGCGGAAACAAAGTGCCATTGATATCCACCGACAAGGCATGATGTGTAGGTCTATGTATGTAATAGTACTGTGTATCTGCATATTTGCACACAGTTGTAAGTTTCATTAAGTTCCCAGTCCTCTGTTAAGATTCCGATTTCTATGCGATCTGTTTAGAAGATTACATCAGCAAACTTCGCGATTTAACTTTTCGGTTTGCGTAATGGTTCCAATGACCTTCATGTTATGGGATTTTTGGATACGTTTTCCTACATCTGCAACATCAGTTCAACATCCTTGCCAAGTCTCTGCAGCAATGCAAAGCACACTCCCACGTTTCGATCAATATATGACAAGACAGATCGTTCCGGTAGATACTCTGCCACTTGGTTTCGTGGAGGCTCCTGGTAAAAAACATCAGATAAATTACAAATTGTTTTGATTGTTGAAAAAACATCTTGGCACAAAAACTTGGTCAAAACCAATTGGATCTTACGAAAATGGCACACACACTAACTGTAAGCAGCAATTTCCATCATCAATCAATCTCTCTTGGTCATGATCCAAATTACCCCTGCGTGTTATTCCGGGAGACTTCCAACTTCCTAGAAACACTAGTACAATTCTGAGATCCCCAAGTCAAGTACATTTCTGAGATTTCATTTACTTCATCTCAACAAATATACATAAATTAAACATGATTAAACGTAATTTCCCTGGAAGATCTATCTGAATCATTGAATGATCATCTTGTATCTCCATCTCAGGCCCAACTCTCTGTCCTGAATCTTTTTTTTGGCCAAATCAAAGAGACCCAAGGCGCGCTCCATATGATCAACTCTCATAGCTGCAGCCACACGTGCCAAGGCAAAAGCACAAAATAGATTCTCCTGTGGGGATGGATGGCGAAATTCCACCCAAAATCATCAGGTGTGGGTTTTGGCCAACCCCAAAAAAAAGCATGGGAAAATCCAGGTCATTTTGGCTTGTTACAACAAACATCTTTCTATAATTCCAGGTAGGTAAATTTCAACAATGATTTTGTGATGCAAATCAAATAATGTATTTGGATCTCACCCTTGGAAACGAAAAGAATCATGTGTTCCCAATATCAGCATGGACGTTTTAATGGAAATCGGATATAACATGACATTAACCCTCACATCTTGACCTTCATCCCTGCTTACAAAGCTCAGTAGTATTTAATATCTCTCACCATCGCCCCAATGAATCGTATTGATGGCATGCATCTAGAGGTCCATAGATGACTACATTTATTCCTACTTTCCCATCAAACTTTGGGATTGAACAGGTCACTGGTTGTTGCAAAGCACTGAAGCTTAAAGTTCCTCCCTCTTGTCACCCACCAAGTCGACCAAATCTGACCTTCCGGTAGACGTTCATGATCATCCTTAGTTGAAAATGACACCAATTTCAGCAGGAATCTCCCAAATTGCTCATCTAGCGCATGTTGTCCACCCAAAAAGTATAGAGCTACAGGGTGCTATGAGTCTTGATCTCTTTGTCAACAAGAACTCAACTAATGGTGCTGAAAGACATATTTGATTTTAGGGGGTCCTTGGCCTTCTTAATGTCTCCAATTGGTAGCTTCCCGCCAACATCATCCAGGCCTGAACCACCAAATTTGTGTTGCCCTACCTACATTGTCATCATCCAATGGGCTCATCAAACAGTCACATCTTTGTGGGATGATAAATTGAGTATTGGAGCATCCATGCATAGGCAAGTTTCCTACACCGAGCCTCAGTGTTATCTTAGGAATTTGCATGATAGATTATCATGGTGAGTATTCGTGGATAATCATCGGCTTGACATCAGTCTGGAAAAATCTGGAAAATGCGATGTGACAATTGAGGATCACATCAAAACACAGATCGCTTTCAAGTTAGAAAGCCTGGGAATCTTCTACAACTAGCAACTGATGCTTGCACATTATTTTAATTATTTTAGTCATCAACAACACATCCAATGGTTTTGACTGACCTTACCAAAGGAGATGCCAGTAAAAGGCATCCCCATAGGCATCTGTTATCGGAAAACTCTATGGTGTGAGGGTATTGAAACCAACCTCACAAAAATGCATGTTGCGGGTCCAACTTGAGGACCAAGTCACTGGACACTGATGGCTCCAGAACTGAAGATTTGCGGAAGGGCTGGAGTTAAGGCATCATAGACCTGGACGGCTAACAAATTGAATCATCAAGATTCAAGATGAGTAGCACAATAAGCTAGCCACCAATCTACTTTTATGATTAGTATGTATCAGTATAAAGTAAATCATCATATACATCCTTACTATTCTTCTTGAGTCCTCTGTGTAAGTTGATTCATTCCTCACATGCTTTTCGTTGACATCAAATCAAATCGACCAGAAACCAGCAGTTGGCCATCAAACCACCCGGCCAAAACCATTAAATAATTCGAATTAATTAGATACAGTTACCATGCACCTTAGCCCGAAACAGCCGTCCCAACAACGACCTACAACGACCACCCAACTTCCGCCTCCTTCAGCTGATCGTCTGGCACGGGCGCCGTGCGTTTGTCCACCGAGTTGAAGGAACTCACCTTTTTGGACTTTCAACTCTCAACAGTGATGATGGTAGACTGGTGTTTTTTTGCCATTTGCATTCCATTTCAAGCAGTGATATTTATATATTTCATATATTATTTATGGCACGGGGTATGTTTTTTGAAGTATCCATTTTTTAGTGTTAGGTAGTACTATAGATGATCCTTCGAGAAAGAAACATGACACTTTTCAGGGAAACTGGGAGAATTGTTCAATGGGCCAAACATGTTTTTTGAATCTTGCTGGCAATTGGGTGCAATGGCAGTCTTAATGCCGTTCTCTCTCTCTCTCTCTCTCTTCCTCACTGGCATCAAGACACGATGCGATCGTGGATGGACTGCAAATTCTCTTTGTCCCCGTTGGTGGGCAATGGTGTTTTCGGCAACTTCCAATAGCCACCAAGCCAATCCTTGGGACATGTACAAATCACTTGTCATGTCAAACAAGTCGTCGTGATGTACCAGGCTGACCCAAAGAGCACTTTCATGTTTCCATACTCGGTGGTTTTCCAGAAATGTATGACCTCCCTATAATACACTAAACCACAGCCAAATAACGAAAATTCGTGATGTCAACTACATTCAATTGATCTGTTGGGAACGATTGCAAAACCACACGAACGCGAATCAAAAATGAACAAGTTTCAATCTCAAAAGGCTTCACCTGCAACTCCTCTTGGTATTTACCTCAGTGGTGAGGGCTTTTTCAATGCTGAGATCCTGGGCATATTTAGATCTTTATGAATTTGACTGACTCAAAGAGTCTTCGTTTCATGACTCTCTTGAAATTAGTCAGATTATAGATTCCTCATAGTATATAAACGTCCCAAAAAAGGATGAACAGCAATAAACGGCACGATTCCATCTATAAATATAATATGATTATGATATAACAAACATCTAACTCCTATGTATGAATATGTATATATATATATATCTCACATCTCCCATTTCACCCAACAAATTGACAACAAAAATCAACCCTTTTTGGGGGCAGTCCGTGGGTACTCGGTCCGTGGCAAGCTGCTGGCAGCCTTGCTCCGATGCAGCGCAAAGGCTACACGCAGGGTGCCGTCAAAGAGCTCCGCACTATCCTGGCTTCGATGCGGATTTTCATGGCAGGAATTCCTGTAGCCTGAAACAAGGTGTGTAAAATGAAAATCCTTGAAACATACAAACTAAATGATAGTAGACATGTTTTAGTTTCATGAAACATAGAAACATGAAATTATGGACACAAATGAGATGATAGTATATAAATCCTTAGATATCATGGATTCTTTTCTGCGACTTTTTTGCAAACTATGATTTCACTATTCCCCTCGTCCCACCCAGGTTTCAAAACATGGTGAGATTCCGGGTCTTTTGCCACGGGAATGGAGGAGCAACACTTCCTCAGCGGCTAGCGGTTTCAACCACACACGCATAGAGTGAAACTGGGATGTTCGTTTAGGTGATGCTGGAGACAAGCGTATCTACCAGATCATCCAAATTCAGAACATTTCAGAACATTCTATCAAGTCATCATGAAGGAAATTCCAGTGTGAAACCCCCTATGTCTATGTGGCCTGTTGCCATTTACTTTCAGTGATACTATGGTCATGGAAAGATATTTGAAGTTGAAAAGCGCAGCTCAGCAACAAGAGGCATCGAACAAAGAACTGGGGACGACCGTTTGACACTAATTATTCATCTAAACGTTTGCCCTTCCGCAAACTCGACTAACAACTTACTGGCATTGACCGCCAAGAAATTGGGTTGAGTATGATTCAGGCCAAGTGTCTCTACCACAAAGAGCGGGCATTCATTGGACCACCAGTGGTAGCATTGTTCTTCGATCAAGGATTTTTCCTGGCAAAGCCGCAATCCACTGTTTCAGCTTTGAACATGTCCTTGCTGTCGAAATCCCACTGTCCACAGTGGTCATGCATATCATACGCCATGCTGGAATCTGGTACAGTATAGTCCAAGCACCAGAATGAACCAGAGCTCCGATCTCCATTTTACCATTGGATTTCCCGACCTTCAAAAGATTTTCAGCTTCCCGCTGTTCTTCTAACCATTCTTCCAACTTCTCTGGAGGCAATAGCCTCAGTACATCTGCAGGACAGTGATAGATGTTGGCATATCTTATGAACTTACTTGTGCTTAGCTAGTTGTGCTGACATGGCTCATGGGATCTCGTCTACCTCATTCATTTGCAATCTGATGTCTATCATGTCTATCTACTCAAGTTGGAAGACAAGTTCATGAAACCGAAAGACCTTAACATCCTCCCTACAAACAAGTGGAGATGTGCAACTCTCTTAATCCTCCATGATTTGATTAAAAAATATATAAAATCCTTCAAAACAACATAAACCAACCTAGTTCATCATCTTCATCTACTTACGTTTCGAACCTGCCACCTTGCTGAGTGATGTCAGGCAACAACTTCTGCAATACACCATCCAATTCTCCATCTGTGACCTCGGCACACTAAGGTTGAACCCATCAAATTTACAACTTCAAGTCACTCCAGTAGTACAATTCAACATATATATATATATGAATAAAACACTTTAAATGCATTTTACATGTATACCACAATTAAATACATCGATCTGTATGTTATATATTACATAAATTTGCAAAACTATATATTTATGACCAGCTCTTACACATTTCACACTCAATTTCCATGACCAAGATCCAAGGTACGACCACTACTCCGGCGCCACGCGAACGGTTACAGAGTTTGAGGACCACGGCACCACCGCTGCGCACCTCTAAGTCTCTGAGGATGGAACCTAAGCTGCATCAAAGTTTGAAGCGTCAAATTGTGGCCAATTGTTTCACCTAAAAATCGTTTCATGTCCATGTTACTAGACGATATTATATAATTCAAAAGGCATTTAATGCCATTTATGTCTCACACCTTTCCTCGCATTCGTTTTTTGATCAATGTCAACCGCATCAAGCTCTACGAATTACGCATTCAGATAGTCTCCAAATCAAACAAAAATCAGCATGTCAAGGCACTTGCTAACAATGGTGTGTAACGCCGCTCGTAGGCTGCTGTAGGAGGTCTGAGCTGAGCAAAACCCTCCTGGACAAACCTGAGGCAATCTGGCAGAATGGTCGAAGATGACGGAAGATGATGAAATTTCATAGCCACACAAAAAAGGATTAAATATCAAATTGATAAATTGTATAGTAGATGTTAATAAGATGATGCCACGATACAAACTTTTAACAACCTTCCATATACATGTTGCCTCAACCATTTGCAGTTTGGAGGGGTAAGAAACCTACAACACATGAGGAACATCTGAGAAACATTCACGCAAATTCTACATCTTTGACATCATTCAGTTTGGATGTGAGTGTGACTTCTGCAAAAAGAAGTTCAAATCACAGAGACCCAAACGCAGCCGGATCGGCAACTTGCATCATACTTAAGATCCTGTCTTTGGGATAAGTCCACTCCCCAGAGAGAATAAATTGATCTTGGAAACATGTCATGCGTGAACTTCTTGTTCTCCGTCATGACCGCACGCTTGATAGGCGAACGAACCATACAATACCTGGCATGGCACATGTCACAATGGAAAGAACTTTTGGAAATCATCAACCTTACCAGTCAATGTAACTAAATTGGCATGCTAGTAAAGTGTAGTCAACATGTCAGCGTACCAAACAAGCAAGGGACATGACAACACGCCAAGGTCAGAAAGGTCCAGACACTGAAAAATTCCAAACATCTCCCATGACTGCGAAGCTGCCTTGAATCGAACTTCTCTTTGATGTAGCCTTAGGGCCAGAAGCACATGCCATGGTTCTATCCCTTCACTACATGCGGATGGCACCAGTTCAAACCTTCCAATTTTGGACCTCAAGGGTTCCGGAAATGAAAGACATTAGCAACCACTCCCCAATGAGGGCACTATCAAGGAGCCTTCCTTTTTTTTTGCATCCGATATTGCTGGAAGACTTAAGTCTCACAATCATTCCCAAGACTGCCAACATGCGAGGCCAAGGCCAACTTAACATGTTGAGGTAATTTATGTCCAACGGGAACACCAGGCAACCACTGAGTTCTCCAACCAAGTAACGACCATGATGAGAGAAGCGTGAACTACGACCATCTCCCAGTTCCAGGATGCGCACACGCTGTCCCACAGGACATCGTGGATCGTATTTGATATCACAAATACCCCAAAAACTCACCTTGGATGCACTTACAAGCAGAAACAGACCTTTGTTGAATAATTCATGTTAATTGTGGGTGAATAATCAATGATAAATAAATGGCCCCTGTCTGTTTGATTGGGGAGGGTCGCACTTTAGTAGCAATTTATTCACCTTGCTTGGGTACTGGTATCTCTCTAATTAACCCACATGGTTTTATTGATGCGGGGCTAGCCATCGACAAACAAACTCCGACAAGATGTGTCCTAGAAGGAGATGGCATAGTCGCGGCTTTCGGTTATTTAGAGCCTTTCATATTGATGTAGCGCACATGCTGTCAACGGATTTCTGTCCAAGAAGGCTTTTGTTGATCATGAAAACAATGACCAGGTTGGTCGTGACATTCACGACATGGTTGCTCACCCCTTCTGACGGTGTTGCTCTCCTTTTCATGATGGTACATAAGCTTAACATATCGATTACGTTCACAAAATTCATCAATTGAAACATATAGTATTGAAACCATCATATCAAAGAAGATCAAATAAGTCCAGAAAGGTCCAAACCTGCTCATCACATGCAAACTATATCTATCCATAAATCACCATACTTGATAAAACCATATTGAATCCTAGTCATTCATCAATTCTAATTAAAAGTGTCTGTAGTCAGTATGTCCATAATTTTCTATGATGATACATTCAAGTTGATATTTCTCAACTACATTACAACCAACACGGAGACTCGAAGCCTCAACCAAGGTCACCTGAACAGACTGAACGTTTACCCAACGAGAGGCCGGTATCAGCTCCCCATGGGCCAACTTGGCAGAGCCTGGTGGATGTGGCTGGTGGATTAGTCTGTCTCAAAGGTTCCCCTGAATGTCTGATGTATTGCCTAGATTGAACCATTGCAATTGGATGCAATTGGTGATTATGGTGGTCCCTCACTTTGAGTCCATGCAAAGCAGCAAATCTGCCAAATCAATTAACTGCATCAAATTGAAATAGGAATATGATCATCAATCTCCTGACACTGTTCTGGAAGTTGTTCTTACTTCCATGTACTTCTCATCCTGCGTCATCTGTTGGTAGTTTGTCAGTATCACTCAATTGAAACTTGGCACCTCCAGAACCGCCCACATCGCTATCAATGTCTTGACCCACCCCAGGCAGAAAATCATCTGACGCCGTGTCCCAGTAGTACAACGACATTGGACCATGGCAAAACCCCAAGCGAAAGCAGAGAGGCAAAGGCAGGACGTTTCTTTTTGTCGAGGGCTTGTTTAAGTTGTGCTGTGATGATCTCAATATATTTCAATGTAGCCTTTAAATCTTAGGCAACAGAATCACTAAGAAGGACAACCATATTCAGCTTTATTGCAAGGAAAAAACATGAACTGAGAAGTGTTTAGGCGTTGCTGTCATGGTTTTGCAAGCTATCAAAGTTTTCCGCATCAGAATCACATAGTTTGATTCTGCTAGATTCAACGGGAACAAGCGTCGGATATTTCGTGATTGCAAGACTTTCGAATTTCAAGGCTAAATGTTTTTAATCCTGTGAGGACAGAGGCAAGATGGCAACATGTCTTGCAAGGTTCTGGCCCCAAAGATGTCACAATCATTCACAATCAACTCATCTGCCATGGGTCTATTTAGTAGCTGTGAATGTTGTAGTTTCAAATCCAACTCAATTTGTGGGTAGAAACAGAACCAATTCTTCATGATCAATTTTTTGCGCATCTCAGAATGATCGACTTATCAACTTTCCTGGTCTATAAATCAAGGATCAAACCATGGTTCTGCACATAAGCTGCAAAATCCTCCTATTTTACTGCATGCACGCAGGACTCCACGTTGAAATCAAAGCAAATGCTGCAAAATGAAGAAGTGCAGGGCAGCCATAACGTTTGAAACAAGAAGATATTTGTAGGAGTAACATACTCTAATCAATCTAATCATGTACTATGACCCCGTGTGGACTTTCCAAACAGCTTCGTTTTGAATCTTTCAGAGGCCATGTTTGGGCTCCACGCATCGCTACGAAGATGCGGCCCGTGGAAGCTTACATGGCCAGAGCCATCGCGGCCAATCAGTTTCCGTGCTTTAGATTACTCTAATAACAAAGCATTCCCCAAATTGGATACATGTCTTTTGTATTCTTATCAAACACATCCACATGTGACTGGATTTGGATACCAGGATCCAAGTAGTGTAATCACACTGCAACGCCTCTGAGCAACTCTACAGAAAAATGATGGAGTGAATCTCGTATAGGCAGGAAACGTATCAAGCAAACGCTGAGCGATTTTCAACACGTGAATCGATGAACCTTCAAAGTCTTCCGACCGGTCTGGTCCAGGTGGAGCCGCAAACGCAGCCATGAAGCGCACATCATTTCAATGTTGACTCTCAAGTTGCTGGCGGATCGTGTTTGCATATGTTTCCATGTCTTTAATTCTTATGTTTTTATGCATCCCTGGTGAAAATATATGACCCACCTAGCAATAAACATCATCTCCTGGTGCCCAATGTCCTTCCCTTCAGAGCCTTCGCCCAAACTGCTTGGCAAGGGGCAAGATGCGATTCTGAGATGCAACGAGGGATAATGAGGGGAGATCATAAATCGTTCTCAATTAAGGCTAGATTGGCTAGATATCAAAACCATGGATAAGCTGGCTTCTGAATCAAATTTAATCTGCAGTTATTGACATGATAGTCTATGATAACATGCAAATCTTACATACATGATACATGCAAGTTAATTCTCATAGTAGTTGCCTGTGAAACGGCTAAGGCACAGTTTCTAATTGTGTAATTATGCAATTTTGACATTTATCGACAGAGTCTGCTATTCAAAAAGCATGCTAAGAGAGTCTGGCAACAACTCGACCATGAGACTTGATTCTTGGTGCCCACGCACCATCAACAGCTGGAAAGCTAACGCAATCGCCTTAGCCCGTACTGCACAGCAATGAGAACATCCCTGCTTTGCATCTTGATGGATGTCCAATAGCAGGGAATAGAAGGGAATAACCAGGAATATGATTGAAACAAATCTTTTCTGAGAGCTCTTGGAGATGTCTGAGAGGTTCTTCCGAAGTTTTTTTCCCATGGCAAAACGAAGCCACAATATGGCCAATATGGAAAGGAGAAACACACTACAACAGCACCAAATCTCTGAGCTGCACCTCCCTCCCTTAAGTTGAAAATTCCGCTGATCCCAGAAACATCTCAACTGGACAGGATTTTTTCTTGTGCCATGTATATACATTGTATGTAAATATTGTAGAAATTGTAAACCATATTATAATAACTGCAAGTGCATGTCGTATAATGTATAATTGTCTAAATATATTGCAGCTTCTTGAATCAAAATGAATCAAACTCACCAAGGTGGAAAACAGCCTCTTCGAAAAGTCTCTGGTCAGTGACTCACTCTACCGGCATAAACCATCTCCTTATATCATCCACATACCACGGTATTTGTGACTGCGGCCAAGCAACAAAATAGATTTTGTCACACAGCCACGGCACTTGCGGCAAGCAGAAAATCCACACCCTGGACTTGCCATGTGACAGAACAAACTGTTGAGTAAATTTGAGTCTGAAAAAGTATGATTTATATCGATATTCATTGATGTTATATCGACATATCTCTTCTCTCTATACTCTCTGAAGATATAGCCTCCTTATGACAACCATGCAGCACCTAGTAGCAGCTATGGCTGACGCGCTCCCACAGTGCAAATGGAAAGTGTAAAGAATTGGTGGATCATGGCTATCACGATCCAACCCCATTGTCAATCACAAACCACCTGAGTTCTAGACTCTAAAGCAATGAACGCCAACACCACGCCTGTGCAAAACAAACAGCAAAAAAAAACTGTTGTTGCTGTTGTTGCTGTTAATGCCCTGTTGTTGCTGTTGCTGTGATTGTTGTTGTTGTTGTTGATGTTGTTGTTGTTGTTGTTGTTGTTGTTGTCGTTGTCGTTGTTGCGGTTGTGGTTGTTGTTGTTGTTGTCGTTGTCGTTGTTGTTGTTGTTGTTCTTCTTCTTCTTCTTCTTGTTGTTGTTGTTGTTGTGGTTGTTGTTGCTGCTTTACAGTACAAATTTCAATACATCTGTACGCATGTCTGCCTCTGCAATGTGGCATTGCCAATGATGGTGCACCCTGTTTAAGAGGATAACAACAAATGACTTTTTACCGGAATTTGGATAGACTCTTCATACAAACACAGCATAATGATCCAGGATGTTTACACGCGTCAACATGTGAAACTACTCCACACCAACAAGAAATTGCCCCGTAGATTCAACTTGGACAATTGGCTGTTCTTGACAATTGGCTGAAAAATGTCAAAACGATTCAAAAGGAATCCACATCTGGTATAAATACATAAAGCTACCTGACCCATCTCAAAGACATGTTGATCATCCCTACACATCATGTCGTCAAGCTAGCGTACATCGTGCGTAACATTGACATCAATTTGACATCAATCAATCCTTTGTGGCACATGCTAAGAGTAGGGCCAATCAAAATGAATGCCATCTTCTTCGATGGCCTCAAACAGCAGCGCAAAGGATCGAAAGTTCGAAAGACCGTAAATCATGGATGCTTCCAATGGAACAAGCAGGAGGAACTTAAGAAGATCAGGATACCATGAGGACCAGGAGAAATAGACCTGTTTTTTTGATCCCCAGATCTTTTTGGTCAAAAAAGTGGTGATCAGAGGACTCTCGGATCTATCAAATAACATTGCTCAAAAATACAGCCGGGTGTTTCCATGGATGAGTGAGAGGACGTTTTCTTCATAAGTTCTTTTCAACTCAACGTCAGGCTTTTGCTGGGGTCCACTTGCCTCCGGCTGCGACGCAGGGGGACATTGAAGTCTTCCGCCTGAAGCTGATGCGATTGGAAGCGTGGGAGTTCTTCCGGCAAAGGAATCCCAAAAATGCGGCTACAAAATCAACGGGTAGTATCCCAAAGTACAGTGTCCTGAAGTAGTAAGTACAAGTACATCTGAATCTAAGCACATGCATATAGTTTGCAGAATGCTGAGCCGATGACAGCAGGCGTTTGTAGACCGTCCTGAAGCCATGTTATCTTCTACCAGCAGGTAGAAAGGCTTGCAATCATTGAAGACCGGAACACCAACTTAACGGGAAACTGTAGACCATGATAGTCAGCTAATGGTAAATTGGTGGTTTGGGTTGGTGGTTCGGGATCTAGGGGTACCCCTAAGTAAGAATCCCTTTCATAAGGAGATCTCAGGAATCCAAACCACCGGGCCCCAAACCACCAATTACACCTGGTGGATCCTGCCGTTTCTGCCTGGCCTCTACGTCACCCAAGCCTTCTTCTGATGGCTCGACGTTGGATACCACCTGGGGAACCATTCTGGGAATATCTTTTGTATTGCTGGATTCAATCTTCAGCATAATCAATTAATCCATATCATAGAGCAGAGAGACTTTGAAAACAACAACTGTGCAAAAGCTGAGACTTTCTGACAATTTTTCCTGATTGCTCATTAGTCCTACTGTAACCCATAGCTCTTTAGGTTGAGGTCATGGATAGAGTGAATGTTTTGCTTCAATTGGCCCGCGCCATCAATCCAACTAACCTTTGTCTTTCCTATTGCGCCTTTTCCTCACGTCACCCCAAGTGCTCAGAAAAATCGTGCCAGTCCAAAATGATCCATGATTCAGTTGGAGGATAACGCCAGAACGCAACAATAGATGTCTCGTTGTGAATCGGAAAATTCAAAGCTACTACTACTGACAAATTCACACTTAATTGCCATTGCATTGGATTGGTTGAAACAAATTACAGTAATATGTCTACACAACTTCAACCTTCAGCCCCTCTCCTTACCCAATGGGGTGACATGTTGCAGCGTCCCGCCTGATCCATTGGCTTGGAAAGCTGTGCATCTTGCCTCAGGCGGGAAGGCATAAACATGTGCTTCCACCGAAGCCACAAGCCAACAAAAATCTGATGTGGTGGCCAAGGTTTGTTCTCTTGCCAGGAATTAGTGTAACTGTTGAAGTCATCATAACATCAAACAAATATTATTGCATGATCATTATCCTAGACACCAAGAACTCAGGAACTCTGTAGATGAAATCTCCTAGGATGGAAGGTTTGGATTCATAAGTGGAAGCTCTTGATGACTGGCAACACGGCTACATGTTGGGGCCCCAGCTCAACATTCAGTCCACCTTGGTCGACCCGGTGGAAGCAACCGGCTTCATTGCACGTGGTCCCTTATTGTCCGCCATGGCCGGCCCTGCATTGAAAAACAAAGCAAGAAGTTTTACATCTATTGAGATTTTCCAACAATGAAAACAAGACGTGTACGTATAATTAAATGGTTATAAGTTATAAGTTATAAAGTGTATAAATTCATCGTTTCTTTGTTGACATTCACTATCTGACAGCAACAAGACCTTGCCATTCAAAAGGGATTTTGTATTTCTTGTATACCCATCATATGCAATCACTCCATGCCATCACTCAGCTCCCTACAAGAGCTGGGCTCATTGACCACAGGTGCCTTGACAAAATAATGCCCATCCAAGCGGCCCCCACCATCCCCCAAAGCTTTGGTTTTGAAAAAACTCAAAATGCACGAAGAGAAAACATAAACACACACTTTAACAAACCGTAAACTACTATTGTTGTAATTGTATCTTCTAAAGACCTAAGAATCCCTGCCAAAAGCATCAATCTTAGATCATCAAAGGTAAAACGACGTCAATTTTAATCTGTGCCTCTGCCATTGGACAAAGGAGCCAGTTATTTGTGGCCCGGTCAACTAGGATGTGATTTAAGTATCGAATGGTAAAATGATGATGTTGCCTGGGCTTTTCTAAGTTGGTGAGATGATTGAAACATGTTTATGACAGTAGAAAATGCCAAATGAACACAAATGATCCCACATGTCACGTGAATTGGCTTTTGAAGATATCGCTGCATCCATTGATCTCAAATACTGACATGACGGCGAAGCAAACTCAAGCACGACTATAAACAAGAAGTAGCACAAGCACAGTCAGTAAGTCTCAAGCCCTTGCAACCCAACCAATTATGCCGTGCCCCGATGCTCGGGAAATCAACCAACAAGCCACAGCCCCAGTTCGCAAACTGATGTTGAAAGCTGTCAAATCACCTCAAATCTCTTGAACCGTTTGTCAAGTGGACACCTCTCTGTACATGACTTGTCGTTCGAGATTCAAACATGCGGCAATGTCAACCGCCCTGGGCACTAGGATGTACAGCAGTAAACATCAATAGTAACGCATCTTACTACTTGATTTCACACCTAAGAAATCCTAAGAATATAAAACAACATGTAACGGCAAAATCTCTGAAAGTGGCAGGCAAACCTCCTTGATAAAACACCCTGTACTTTTTTTCAATGCCTTTTGCTTTCCTGTACAGCTCCTATCTGCGCTCTAGGAAAACCATGCCGCGACAGACCTGCCAGATGCATAGCCAAAGGTGACATGAACTGGTCGTGTGATTGTCTGGATCACAGCTGTGAGAATACTGAAGGTCCGGCAACTATCCCATGATGCACCCATCATTTCAACCAATATATCGTACATGATATTATGTAAAGTATGTTACATACAAACAAGATCAATCAAGAAAGATTGTTGAAATGTCAATTAAAGAATGATTGCTCTGGTGCACCAGCAAAACTCTGCAGCCACCCTGGCATCAGTTTCCATCTGTTTCAATGCACTTTTTGCAGCAGCTTGCGGGAATCCACAGCAAATCATTTACAACCATTCTATGTCCATGTAAAAGACAGGTGTCTCCTGTCAAGTAACACTGTTATATAAATGCTCACAAGAGAAAACTAATCAGCAAATCATCAAAACATCTTACTAGGTTCGCCTCTCGAACTGGAGGATTCTTCCTCAGGTGGGATAGCTCTTTCCTCTTGGGGATGTCTACACTCCGTTCGCTTCCATGCATGAATGCTGCTATTTGCTCAGTAGAGTTGATCCAACACATCACTGTTGTCTCCGGCGCCGAAACTGCAAGGGGTGATTGGCCTCAGTCCCTTGCAGCAAGTCATGAATCTGTAGAAAACTGGCCCTTGAACCACCCCATCGTCACTCCAAGGATCTCAGTGTTGGTGTAGAATAGATAAAGTTACATATACAATCACGAATCTACAGTCACATTTCATCTTGTGAAGACTGGACAGCCAAAACTTCTGGCCAGGTGTTCCCCCTTCATCATGAGTTCCTCGAAGAGCGAATCTGCATAGGTGACAAACTGATAGTCTGGCTGCTGCGAGAGCATCTTCAAATGCTGTTTTGCTTGGATAATCTTTTGGCTACTGGTCCTGTGCTTCTTGGAGTACCCGTCAACCTTCTTCCCCCTTTTGCGGGCTGCAGCCAATAAGCGATCCAAAGGGCCCAAAGAAGATGAATCTGGGCGGTTCAACCAAAAGGACAGGAGGCAGAGCAATGTTGCATCGAAATCATGAGAAAAGTGAGATACTGAAAGAGGCAAAACATCATTTCGACCGTGCCACAACTTCATGTTGTATAGCATCTTGTGGACATCCCAACGGGAGCGTAGAGATTCAATTTCAACGCCGTGTTCAATGGAGTTTTTTTGTAAAAGGCGTTGGTAGGAGCATTTGAAGTTGCAGCGAATAAAGATCTCTTTCCATGCGGCATGATCGCAGTTTTCGCAATTTGGTGGATTATTGCCTCTGCACCACGTCTCATTTGTCATCTCGTGATAAAAGTAGGCAGACACAATGAGGTCACTGGGTCTTCGTACCATGTGCACAATTCGTCCAACGCCTGTAGCCAAAAAATGACGCAGCACCTGCGAATCACCTAGCTCATTCGGACCGAGCCAATAAAGGATCTTTTTGGACAGTCCAGTCCACTGGTGGTAGCCATTCTGGAAGGTCCCAGCAGCGCTAGTAGACATATGTTTCACCCATCCTTGAGATTGGCTTTGATTACCCAGTAGGAAGCGTCTCATTTTAGGATTAAATACCAGAGCGTAAGACAGTGTTGCACCAGATTTGTGGTAGGGAACCACTATGAAAGTGGAAAAGTTGAAAAAAGGTGTCGAATTGTTAGAGTATCTGATTCCACCACTAAAGAATAGATGTGTAAATAGGTTTGTGGTTAGATTTTTGGGTGCCAACGCAGAGCAACATCGGCGTGCTTCCCATCCTTGGCGACCTTCTGCAGTAAAACAACTTTCACTCCCAAAGCCTTCATAGAAGATAGGGTTACAGCACTTCCTCCAAAGTTTTTTTGGATGACCTGGTATCTTTTCCAAAATTGAGTTACATTCTCCAAAAGAGCCCTCAAGGGGCACAGTGATACATAAAATGCATGGAAGCTTTGCAACCAATGCATATCGGAGGAACCCATGCATGTTTTGGAAGAGGTTAACACCACAACGCCGCTGTAGAAGTTTGAGCAAAATGACAGGCATTAATTGATGATAGGATATGAGAAGAGAAAACAAGGACTCAACAATAAAGCGATTCCTGCAGCCCGCAAGCCTGCAGTTCATCTTCATCATTCCATTTCATCTGCTAATGGGCAGGCTACATATAAAAGCTCAAGGTATCATACTTTATGGCAATTAGGGTTCCACACTGCGCCAAAGGAACAACAGAATGCTACGCCACAAACCATAAAAACATGAGCCGTGTCATTTTACCAACAAAAAACAAACACACTGAAATCGCTGAAATGAATATATAGATATTTGGTGGATGCTTTTCAAACCCCCAGATTTGCTTCGCCACCTTCACGACTTCGAGGTGTTGCTTCTGGAAGTGAACAACGTTCACCTGTGGGATGCATTAGGGATGATAATCTTAACATTCACCATGGTTCATTGCCGCATCCACTGAAGTGGCAAATTTGTTTTGGAGATAAGCTTTTAAAGTATCTATAGTATCTTGGGCAGCAAGAGCTCTGTGGAAGAAATCTGCATCCATACTGTTGCTCTCATCAAATGAAAGTGGTGACAACAGCGAAGGGAATCTCAAATCAAATGAGTAGTTCAATTGACTTCAAGGACAAAAACATACCACAGTACAAAATACAATACAAAACACAAAGATACACTGTTTGCAAAAAATCATTGCACAGGTAAACCAAGGATGGTGCCATATACATCCATATACGAAAATGATGGAAAATGGATCAGAATGACCATCGTGTCCGTGACTTTCAGAGCTTGAGCTGAGACCCCAGAATCTCACAAGTTAGCAGTCTACAGTCCTGTAACGCATGGCTTAGCATAGTAATTACGGTAGAAACATGTTCACTAATTTGCGCTTTGCTGCTCAGCTGCTGAATTCATGGGAACCAGGAGTCCATCATAGGCCATCGAGCACCATGGGACAGCGTTCAACACCATTTGTCCAAATCAGGATTGTAATGCATTGGAAATTGTTGGAAAATGCCTTGAAGTCTCCAACACAAGTCCGAGCCCAATCTTTCGAAGAAGTGAAGATGTGAGTCGGATCAGTGTTCAAGACTGATCGGAAATGTTCCAAAACTGGTTACTCAATGTGAGACGAGTCACCCAGGTCATTGTTCTTCTTGTTTTCCTATTCCAAGATCCAACCCAACGAAATCGTGAACCTTTGAAACATTCGCAAGGTAGGGGACTGGACAGCTGTTTGCCGATCAAAGACCCAAAAAAAAGGTGAAAATCATTCCCCCCTAAAGCTAATTATATACTCAAGAGCATTTTGTGCAAAACCCACACAAGCTGTAGCTAATAAATACGTATAAATACCTGGTATGATATGCAATCATGCTGATTAAATCATATATACCAAAAAAATACCATGTTACCATCGACTCTATGAGGTTCTGGCGCTTTTTTGGCTACGAAGGTTGGGACATTGAAACCTTTCTATGCTGAATTCTGGGATGCTGGATCCAAAGAATCTGATCTTGGCGCTTCTATACAAAAGCATACCAAAACATCAAACAGAAGATTCAAAATATCGATCAGCTTTCCTGGTGGCAGATACATGTGCACTAGTGCGTTGTTTCTTTTAAAAATGGGTTAAAGACGGATGACATAGGTTTCGTGAAAAAATCGAACAGATGACATGGACGAACGCCGCATACGCATGATTCTTCTGAACATACATTGACATGTCGCCATCTTTCACCCAAGAGCAATGTTAGCAAGTCCATGCAAGTCCAAAAGATATCTCGAACGATTGAACCGGCAGAACCGAAAGTCCACATCTTCTGAGATGGTTTGCCCAATCATCGGTGATCCATCATTTATCCGGCCTTGGTCTTTGTTTGCACCCGACTCCACCAGAAATCGATAGAAATCGGACAATTTCAAGGTGCCCATTTTGAGCGGCTATGAAAAGAGGCGTCCTTCCGTCATCGGTCGTGCCTTGGTCTTTGTTGGCACCGGACTCAAACAGAAATCGGACAACTTCAAGGCATCCATTCTGAGCAGCAACGTATAGAGGCGTCCTTCCATCATCCGTCGCGCCTTGGTCTTTGTTGGCACCGGACTCCACCAGACACCGGACAACTTCAAGGTGCCCCTTGTGAGCAGCTATCAAAAGAGGGGTTATTCCAGGATCTGCCATCAGTTGGTCTTTGTTGGCACCCGACTCCACCAGAAATCGGACAACTTCAAGGTGCCCCTGAAGAGCAGCAATGGAAAGAGGCGTGCTTCCGTCATGCGTCGTGCGGTGGTCTTTGTTGGCGCCGGACTCCACCAGAAGTCGGACAACTTCAAGGTGCCCATTGTGAGCGGCTATTAAAAGAGGCGTCCTTCCGTCATCTGTCCTGCCTTGGTCTTTGTTGGCACCGGATTCCACCAGGAATCGGACAACTTCAAGGCATCCATTCTGAGCAGCAACGTATAGAGGCGTTGCTCCCGCATCTGTCGTGCCTAGGTCTTTGTTGGCACCCGACTCAACCAGAAATCGGACAATTTCAAGGTGCCCATTGTGAGCAGCTTTTAAAAGAGGCGTTAGTCCAACATCTGTTTGACCTTTTTCCTTTTCTGCCCCTGCTTCAAGTAGTAGAAGCACACATTTGAGACTTCCATTGCTGGCTGCCACAAGCAAGGGCGTGTTTGCATTTGCATCTTCAAAATTGGGACTTCGTGGCTGGTTCAGGTGCCATTCAAGCAGTGTGTCGTTGTTTTGCCGACATGCCACCATGATTTCGCGATCTTGCTCCGCATCAGCTGGCAGAAACTCCAGTTTCACAAGCTGTACAACTCCTAGGACAAAGCTTTGATCATCATCCAGTGGGCAATTGTCTTGGAGGAGCCGGAGTTGGAATCGCGTAACGCCAATCTGCTGTGCCAAGCAACGCTTTAACGCCTTCACTGAGGCATCATCTGCAAACTCTTCTTTTTCAAAAACTGCAAGTGATTCACCAGTCACTGCGGAAAGCACTTCTACACATGGGACTGACATCGAAAAGCGAGGAATATCTGTCACACGCAAATCATCTTGAAACAAAATGTCTGCCTGAGAATTGGGCATCTTCAAACCTCAAGTACCTACATAAAAAATCCAGGCCAGCATGTCATCAGCTCCACAAGTTACTTGTGATGCACCAATGGAGCACATGAAGCATCCTACGACCGCTGAATTTGAAACCAAAAGGTTGGATGCTTAAACAGGACCACCACTTTGGTGACCAAAACGCCAAAGTTCTTCCCATGCAGATATGCTTTTTTCCACGGATGTTGGTCCAACTTTAGAGCCAAACAACCGAATTTTCTGCCGTTTACGCCACAGAAAGCTCTACACATTTGGCACGACCCGAATTAGGTCAAAGTGCTCTATCAGTTCTTGATGTGGTAACTCGGTGGTGGTCAAGATCATAAACTTGAACTTTGCCTCGGAGTCGGATTTTTTCTGTGAAGAAAACTCTGGAGTTTGGACTCAAAACTTGAGACCGTGAACGTCGAAGTATATGTTCATAATATATTAGGATAACAATGTGATGGTGAACATAAACAACATGAAAACCTCAAGATTTCCAACAAAAGTACTATATTGTGACTAGTTCTGGAAACTCGCAACCGTTAGCTTCCCCAACTCAGGTCTGCTTCAAGACGGTTGCCCCTGCAGCAACTTGTAGCACCTTTCCACCAACCGTTTCCAGGGCAAGGTGCTGTCCGTTTCTCATCAAAGACCTGCGTCCTGAATTTGTCTTGGCGCTCCTCCTGCGGTTTTTGAAGGATGTTCTGATGGAGAAAGTGGCTGTGAATTGAATGGAAAGAGTGCAAGAAATCATAGAAAGTTATAGAAAATCAATAGCAGTCAACAAGGAACATGTTGTGAGTTGTTGATCATGTGATTTATAGAAACAAAACACACATTGCAGCTTGCAGAGCGCAATCCCCAAATTTAGCTTCTGTGCCACTGTCAAAGGGCCCATCAAAATCAAAAAGCGTCATCTTATTCCATGGTTGTCCGGATATTAACACACCTGCAACATTAAACACCGTATCTACTGATTTCAAACATCAAAATCTTTCATCACTGGCTCTCCTTAGTGACCAGCTCGAAGAAGGGTGGCATACCACGGTTGGAGGCTGCCTCAGAGCTTAAAACCCCAACATAAACTCCACAAAAAAGCCACTAAAGCCACAATATTCAAAATGTATCACCTTTCAATATCTTTAGGAGTAGTGCAATTCCATAATTTCATGAAATTCTATGAAAGTCAAGGCTTGATTTGCTGATTGAAAAAAAAAGGCTTGCTCGCCTTGAGAAGCTGTCGACTGCAAAGATCTACAAAGAGCTTTGGGCGCAACTCCTAACATCTCTAGGGAATCGATCAAATGTTTTTTCCAATGCTTTTTCTATGGGAAATCGCTGTAGATGCGAAAGAATGTTCAATGAAAGTGACGACAGAAATCGGCAAGGCAAAGACAATGTGTGGGAATCAATGCCCTGAAAGATTCATGTTGTGGTTCAAAAGCCCCTTTTCCAGAAATCACAAACCTCTGGCTCTCCTATACATTGAATCCTCCGCACACTAACCAGATCTAAATCACTCGCGTGCCTAACAGCTGTTGAGACGCCCCCACCATTAAAGTCTGCTAAAGGCAAGCATGATGAAGTCACACTGCTGTTCTCAACCCCCAACCCCCCGAAAAAGAACATCACAAACATAATACAAAGCTTGAAACTACAGTTGATGGAAGAAATCCTTCACCACTTGATATGGTAAATATTCATAAAGAATTTTTCAGGGTTTTATTACATCCCAGGTGGTTCAGGCCGGATTTTCTCAACTCCAAACACCCCATGACGGTTCCGACGATCCTCAAACGGTTGAGCCAACAGCTCTAAGGCCACACCAGTGCCGAAGGACAAGAGATCCAAAGCCAAGACACCACCTGAAGATCCAACCGAAACCAGATAGTAACACAGTACACCGGCAAATTCAGAAATTTCCATCATATCATCATGATAAGCACCATCATAGAACGGATTGAAAACACACTAATATGGTATCTTATATAGTTATATTTAGGAAGATCACATCTCTGTGACTGGTACAAGCTCATCCACTGCATATAATTTGTTTAATTATCGAATCTGAGTGTAGGTTCTTTTGACCATGCTCCACCACACCTGCACGCACCATGGTAAGCAACGACATACGCAGACGTTCAGGCTCCATATCACTGGGGTAGAAGAAGTTTAACAAAGAACAACCTGAATACCTAAGCAACGAAGCTGCGGTTTAGCAGTGAAGTGGTTTATCATAATTGAAGTTATTTATATGAGTGATTCTGTGTCTTGAAAACAAGGAAAGCTGATAGCTGACATGTTACATGTTCAGGTGGTTGAGGCAGCTGACAGAATTTCATCTGGAATTCACACCCATTTGATTTGATCATACTCAGTGCTGTTCTCAACAAAGTGACTATAATTCAATGCTTTCATAAACTTCTGGTCCTAATCCTCCAAATAATGCCATCGTCCATACCATATATCCATGCATTTCTCGTAACATAGGAAACATGGTAATGACATGCAAAATGATTTCAATGATCTTACTATGGTTCTCATATCCTGACGCAACCACACTGAACAGTGCGTCAGGTGACTGGATCAGCTTCTGTGCGATGTTTTCCGGATCAATCACCTCGGGAAACATGAAAGGTCAACAGGGTCCATTTCGCATAGATGGTCAAACAAGACAATAAAAAATCAAAAACAATGGCACAATTAGCTCCTACAGTAAGTCTCCGACACGACCATCATTTTTGAGGTGGGATAAATGG
Organism: Breviolum minutum Mf 1.05b.01; assembly: GCA_000507305.1. Taxonomy (NCBI): domain Eukaryota; class Dinophyceae; order Suessiales; family Symbiodiniaceae; genus Breviolum; species Breviolum minutum. Next base: position 77,740 of record DF239882.1, read on the forward strand.
GATGTTATACAGTTATACAAGACCCGAAGATCTGTATCCGACTGATGAACCATAATGAAACTAGTGGACATCATCTTGGCTAAAAAAAAACATCTTTCTCAAGTGCAAAGGTACCAATGGCCAACGGCTACTCAAGGCGATTCGTTCTCCCAAATCTCGCAGCAAGACATTGTTCAACTCGCGAACCTCAGCTTGAAAAACCACGGTGGAAACGGTGCTATGTTAGGGTTTTCATACAGGTTTACATGTCGGCTTTAAGCTTTCAAAGCTCAGGGTTGCAAACCACCTTTGATTAGACATTTCTTGATACTCCACAAACCTGTGAGAGTCTCAAAAGTAGGGTGGTTGGTTCGCCCAAGCGCCCTACACTATCATTTGGACTGACATTGCATATTGATGAAGGTCTACGGTCTACCCTTAAAACCATCATTAGAGGCTTTACAGCATTCTAATGGTGATCCTTTACTTGTTGGCGTCAATCTGTCTGCTGGCTGCAGTTGATCCGATTCACAGTTATCTCATGTCGATTTCACGCAATAAAGCATGACCCATTCACAACTAGGAGTCGAGAGCATGATCCTAAACATCCCAGAACTTTACAAGAATGACCGATGCCAGGTGAGGTGGTTGAAAATCATTACTCAACAGCTTCAAGTCTGTTAATCCTTGCCACTCAAGAGATTTATCGATAAAGCTGAAAGAACCTACTACTGCCAGCCACCAAATTTGAGACTTGTTGATAGAACCATCATCTTGTGTCCAAAGACTAGCAGGAGGAGAGTAGATTTTATGTCAAATGTTGGATCTTGAAATAGATCTGTATAGATCCGTACGATCTGGAGGAATGAAACAAGAAAATGAAGAGACGTTATACAACATCTTGAAAGTAAAGAAAGCTAAAACAACTTGTGATCCAGCCAAAAACAAACAAACAAATAAAATCAAATAAATAAGTATTTAGATGAGTAAAGAGACGTGACCAGGAACCAATGAAATCAACTAAAAGTGACAGAAAAACTAGGCACCAAATTGCCAACCATTTCCCCTTGCCTTTGTCTTGTTCCACCCAGCCACTGGCACATCGCGTCCAGTGGTGGCCAAGGTAACACCAGACTGCTCTGCTGCAGTGAGACGAGCAAGGGCAGCCTGATTCAAGCTTCGAAAAACAGTGAACTGAGTAAACCCAGGGAACCCATGGTGGTTCCAGTTTGCAAACTCCTGCAAACAACAAGGAAAGTTCATAGGGCTGTTGCATCATTTCACCTCAAAACCCCGCCTGGTCGAAGAGTCGTCGTGCCTCTTCGGCCGTGAGCTCTGCCTCTTGCAACTGCGCATCAGCTGAGGCGCAAGCCTCCAGGGCATCCTGGACCAGGTGACGTGAAGCAAAGTGTTGAAGTAAAACACGGATGTCAAAAAGTGGTGTTTGAACATCTTAAGGAAAGTTTGGTATTTGTCGAATTTGAAAAAGAATGTGCAATGCACTACACTTGAAACAATGTCTACCTTCCACTGGACTCCTTGTGACCAGCTGCCAACTTTGGACCCCATTCCTTCTCCTCAGGATTGCATAATGATGCTTTACGATGTATAACAAGGTACAATGACTTTATGGTATACTGAAAAAAACATGTATAATGTATACATAAAATATACATCGCTATGATTGTTGTCATTATTATGGTCTATAATTAGCCCACACCTTTCGACATCGCTATCCAATCTAGTCTTTTCTGAAGCAATGCAAGTTGGGATCATATCAAACGGTCGCTTCTTCACCTCACTGGCTGACCATCACCGACCATCACATGATCCCAGCTACCATGGCTTCATAAGAAAGAACCCCACAAGTTCAAAGCACGCAAGCATCAACTACAACCATGACTGATATATTCCATGTTCAACTTGGATTTGATCACTGACAACCATGACAGTAATTGTTTTCATACAGCTGGTACAACTACCTTAACGAGTTTTGCCTCATTGCTGAGATCCCTCACTCGACTTCTCATCTGTGCTTTGGCTTTTGCATACATCATCTGCGCAGCTTGATGTTTCTTGAGTGCCACCTGAACCAAGGTTATCTAGTTGCACAAACACCCCCTTAAACACCTGAAAAAGGTAGGACCACCAAAACTCAGCTGGAACCGATGTTGGGAAAACGACAAACAAAATTGCCAACAGGCCTCATAGGCTTGCTCCACATCATGCATCTCTTCACCTGTTTATATGAACGCCCAACTTCAACAAAACCGTCTCTGGTTTTTTTGTTCACTATAAATTCACAACCTTCCATTTGACATCAACAAATCCTGATGGAATGTTGTGAAATGAATCTATGGCGTATCAAAAAAATGGAATCATATCCTTCAATGGATCAAAATCTATGGCGTATCATCCTCCAGCCACGTCACTTTGTCGGCGCAACTCCTGCGCCCGCAGCTCGGAGGACCATGATTCATAGTCCTTGGACAAGTTGGTCGGTCGTTCAGTGGCTTCAATGGGGAGTCCTGATTAAACTACCTGAGGTCCAATGAGGTCCGACCTATAAATTTTGCGCAGAGCGACCGGGGCTATTGCTATTTAAAAGAAAACTGGACTTTCACAATTTCTAGAGGGTTTTACTGAGAAAAAAAGAACACCTAACATTTGACCCGAATTGAACAAACTGGCACTTTATACAGTATGTGATCAACAAGAAACAATGTGCATTCTAGGACCTATCCATGCAGCCCAGCCCGTCCTCCAAAAGCTCATCTGTTCGTTCAATGTCCTCGGACCATAGCACACAGCATATGCAGTATAGCTCAATCGTGTCCCACGGCAGAATATATTTGGTGAATTCCCTAAACTTACGTATCTACATATCTGAAAAAATGATGAAACATAGAATGAACCAGCAACATATGCAAATGCAAAAGGTTTGCAAAGACATGGTCCCAGTATTCGGACATTTGAGGTATTCCATGTTTGGTCAAAGTCCAGGATGTTTGATGTCAACTTCCAAGGGTTTCCAATGCCATTCCAAGGTTCCCAAGACGTCAAAATCTCTGCTGATGCCTGTCAACACAGGGTACTTTCCATTGGTCCGACAAATCTCAAGCAGTCCACAACTTTCACCGTTTGCAGGGGAACCTCCAACGACTTTGGTACAAAAACGAAACATCTCGTGATTTTGGCACTCAACAAGTGGAGTATAAACCCAGGAAGAGCTTGTTTGCGATGCATGGATCGTTCTTGAAAACTGGACACTTCGAGAGGGAAGTGCCTCTGTCAGCTCCATATGTGGTAAATCACCAACAAAGACTGGAGAAAATAAACCACGAGCAAACACATTAAATCAGAGTGGCAAGAGAAGTATCTAAGAAACACTTCAATTGTTGTTTAAGAAATTTTAAGAACTTGTACAGATTTACTAAACTTAATCCCAAAAACTCTGTCTCTCCGCCCCTTTCTGCTGGCTCCTGGTTACACACATCTCCAGGACATTGCCCATGCTCGTCACCTCGTGAACTGGGAAAAAAGAGGCAACTGTGAAAATTTAAAGCACAGCCTGTCGCAAGGAATACCGCAAAAAAAACAGCAGTAGTCACAGTAGTCAGTAGCTCCACTGAACCTGAACAGTGCCATTGCAATCCATATGTACTTGCCAGGCATCACGACATCCATCAAACATCATCATCCTCCTCATCCTCTTCAAAGTGGTCATACAATATACAGTATATCAGTACATCTTGAATACGAACTGTCATACACAATTGATATCTACGACACTATCATATACTACCAGTCTATTTGGCAGCCTATCAAACAGCCCATCAGGCAGTCTATCACTACTAGATGTGGTACTGGCGCTTTGCGGTAGCCGGGCAACGTAAGCGTGGATCAGCACCTGCTTCCAGCAAAATGGACAAGACTGCCTCGCGAGCGCCTCAAAGCATGAACTGTGGGCTCCACAGCAAGGCCTTTGGAAACTGTGCCTCTAAGCTACAAAAACATATGTGCCGTATGGTCCAGCACACCTTGCAACTTATACCCATAAAGCTTTCTGAATATCTATATAATGAGATTTCACAGTATGACAGGTTTGAGCAGCAATTAAGAACTCACAAAATTGGATTGGTGATACCAAGGAGTTTATTTGGCCTGAGTCGGTGGTTCTTTACGTTGCTAACAGGTAGACCTTGATTGTGTTCTCCCATCATCAACAAACGGGCTCCCTGCTGCGGGAACAACAGCATTAGAATGCACTAGAGATGTGCAGGGATGGTGCAGGGATGCGGGGCATGATCATGAAGCATTTAGACCTCTGCCGGTTCAAATTCTTCAAACAACATTCAGAATTTGGCCATATCATTGCTGCACATCAGCTGCATGATAGACAGTGAAGGTATGGTTAGAATAGAAGCTATGAGAGGAAAACATATTTGCTGGCCAAATTAGACCTGCAAAATGCCATCACCAAATCTCCGATCCCGATCAATCTCCATCCAGCTTGCCATAATATCAACATCCAAGAAACTGTAGGCTGCTCTCCACAAAGGCGTACGACTGAACTCTCCTCTGGTGTTCGGATTAGCCTGCAGCAAACTCTAGGGAGGCATTGGATCAACAGAACTGAAGTCCCAAAGTTCACATGACTCTACCCCCCCATTGATGACTAGAGATAAGTTAGGCTTCTAGAGCCTTCTCAACCCTTTGCAAGTGAAATCAATAGCCAACCTGTAACCTGATTGAAATTCCAGCAACATCCCCAAACCACACAGAGCCAGAACCCCCCCCCAAAAAAAAGACAATAAAGTCCGGAAGCCTTTCGTTCCAAGAGCATCTGCACCACCTCAGCCTTGCCAGCCGCTGCTGCTTCTGATAAGGCTGTAATTCCTTGAGCTTCTGCATCCACTGGCAGACCTGATGCAGGCCAATAGCTGTATTCACAGTGGCTAACAGTAGCTGGTTTATGAAGGTCCGGCTAAATACAGGTTTCCAAGAACCCCCCTTTCGCAACACCTTCGCGAAACTTTCGCCTTCCCAGTGATGGTCATGTTTTTTTCAAAATGAGAGATTCGGATGGTTTGGATGTGGTAATTTACCCTGACAGGTCTTTCGAGGATCTTTCGCAACTCTTTCTCCAAAGTTGAAATTACATGAAATTTTGCCTGTTGTGCTTATCTTGTGTGTGAAACCTTTCATGATCCCGGTTGGAATTTGTAGGAGAAGTCAAATGGATTGAAAGGAGACAGCAAGTGCTCACTACAAAGCGTCCACACTACAAAGTGCTGATAACGAAAATAACAGGAACGTTTATCAAAAAATGATCTGCTACAACATGTTTTGACCATAAATTCTCACCTGATGTAAAACACATGCTATTAGTTGCAACATGTTCTTTAAGATTTCAAACATACAGAAAAACAAACATCTATCATCTACTACAAATGGTCAGCACGGACACACTTAGCGCTACAAAATGTTGCAACTTTCATCTTATATCTCTCTATTGGACCCATGGCCCATCAGAACATGGTAGTAACTATTTTGTAGAATTTCATGGTTTTTGCTGGGCTCTCAGATGTACTCAACAAACTCTTCTATAGCAACCTGTTCTATAGATTGTTCGGCTTACGCTAGGACCAGATTCACAACAGCGCAGGTAAAGAACTTCACGGCATGGAGCACCTTTCTTCAAGAACTTTGCAACCAGCTCCTCGTTCCCTTCAAAAGCAGCTTCTAACATGGCTTTTGTGTCCTAGGCATCTGTCGGAGTTTTCAGTTCATGAGATTGAGACAAAAAGGGCACCTTACCCTGATACAACCTATGCCAACCGGCATGGGACATGTTGCATCATGTTGCCAACATTTTACGGGCTGTAATATATATCCCATCATCTTCCAGCTGAGTGTCTGCCACACGTTCCTGAGCCTTTTTTCGCTTCTGATCTTGCTTGGCACGTTCCTGCTCTGCCCGTCGGCGTTCGGCCTGACCAAACATGACGAACCGAAACAAAAAGGTTTCAAACTTAATATAATTACAACAACCTCCTCAAAGTATGTCAAAGTCAGATTAGACAGTCCAATGTCATCCACTCAACTTCTTCACGTTTCTGCATCACTTCTCCAATGTTAGCATCAAAAGATGGAAGAGTTCAGGCCTTCAGTGCGGCTAGCTCAGAAGCACGTAAGGCTTCTGCCAGTTGCCTTCGGTCCCAGCTAGCAGTCAGGAAAGACATCAAACATGATGTGATTCAATATTCAATATTCTTCATGTATATTACTTATTCCTGCAATTTCTAAAGATTCAAAAGGAGAATCTAAACTGTGGACCCCCAAAAAAACAAATTTGCAGCCCAAGATACCGCTGTTGCTCCCGCTTCTCCTTTGCACGTTTTCGTGCAAGAAAGCCGCGACAGAAACGTTGCAGCTGCACCGCAGCTAAATCCTGGTGGATCAGGAAGTTGCTGTGATGAGTTGGTGAGGACCATTTGATGATTGATGGGATCGTTGACTATGAAATAAATTGAAATAATGGCCCGGAGTGGCTTTCAAATTCAGAACTGTGTTCTGGAGCATCCATGATACTATGAGGGTTTAGCTTATATTTGATGTTAAGTCATACAGCGATACCCTTAATCTCTCGTGCAAATATCGTGAATTCACCACGTAAAACCATGGAATATGAAGACATGCTGCTGCGGTCACATGCGACTTCGACAACAACAGGGGTGCATCGGTCACGCTGCTTCTTTTGCCTTGGTTGCGTAGACGCCTCATCTGGCTTCCATCCAAGGGCTGGCCTGTTTCTCACCAGCCCGGTAGCACCAGATGGGCCAGCATTCTGGCAATCTGGGTTAAAAGATGTCTAAGACAAATGTCCTGAAAAATGTCTAAGACAAATCTCTGGGCATGGGTGTGGAGGGTGAGATTTGAACCAACTCAGCCACTCCGTCACTATTCACTTCACCACATGTCCCTACTCACTGAAAGTGCTACATGACATGCTGCTGCGTTCACATGCGACTTCGACAACAACAGGGGTGCATCGGTCACGCTGCTTCTTTTGCCTTGGTTGCGTAGACGCCTCATCTGGCTTCCATCCAAGGGCTGGCCTGTTTCTCACCGCACTCGGCCCGCCCACACCCACATGGCCGATGCAGCCCTGTTGTGCCGAAGGAGAAGCATGGCAGCGAAGTTGCAGCAAGTCGTTCTTTGCCTGGACGGAGGCATAGTCCTCATTCTGAGCTATCTTGCAAAGAATGTCGAAGAAGTCGGTGAGGTCTGGTTCAAGTTCTGTCCATGACTCGTGGTCCACCCAAGAAGTCTCATGGCGACTGATCTTGTCACTGATGTTGTTCTCACTAGCGACCCATTCCATGTGAATGTGCCACTGTTTGGCTGCAATGAGCTGCCATGTGGTAGTCAACAACCGGTTGATGTTCTCGTCGCGTCCCATTCCTTTTTGGAGAGCCGCCAGTCCTGCTTGGTTATCGCAGAAGGATATGACCAGAGGAGGTAGCAAGTCCTTTAACACCACCAGGCTGATCAGCTGAGCTGCAATCTCGAGGAAGTATATGAATGCCCTCCTCTTAGTGAACCGACGCAGAACTCTGGTCGGAATAGTCCCATGGGCGAAGTAGACCTGATCTTGAATCCTTGCCACAAAGCCCCAACCATTCTGAGATTGGTGGATAGTGTCCTTGGGCCACCAAGATGGGATATCGGGTGAGCTGGCTCGATACTGTTTGTCCCCCAACGAGAAGAAGGCATCTGTGTAGATGATGGATGTAGGTGTGTCAATCTTGGTGGGAATGACACGTGGGACCATCTGTTGGCATAGGTGTAGAAGGCCTCTTAAAGAGACTCTCACACCATGGGTCAAGGGGTTCTTGCCTGACCCGTTGCCGGCTTGGTGTGCTCTACCATATAGTGGGACCAGCAGTCCTTTTCCCAACTGTCCAAAGGCTGTTGTGTAGTCAGGAAGACGACCTTCCCTGCCAGTCGATGAGCCGCCTCTGGGCTGATAGCATCTTCTTGCAAGAAACCTGTGATCAAAGTGGTCAGTTTGTCAACTCGGTCTGGATGAGGTTGCAAGATGATCTCATCCTTGGAGGTCTTAAAGGAGACACCCAAAAGTTTCTGCTCTACCTTGGGTGGTTGTGCTTTGCTGGCCTTCATGCGGAGGCCAAGAGATCCAAACATTGCTTCGAAGCTTTCATAGCTGGAGGAGATACTGGAGATGTTTTCGACACACCCAAAGTCGTCCACATAGTGGCATATCGGCGACCACAAGATTCTCCTGGCTAAAAAGCAGACCGAATCAGCAGTTCGATTGAAGGACCATACACTTGCCGTGCTGCCGAATGACAAAGCGCAATGGCGAAAAACCAATGGCCCATCCGGGCAGCAAAGTATTGTATATGTGTGATCTGTCGACTTGGCTGGAAATTGCCGATAGGCTGAGTTCAAATCTTGGGCCCACGCTGCCGTAGGAAAGCCGTCTGACATGAAGGACCGAGCCAAGTTGATGTACACCGTGATGTCCTCGTGGGGTGGCACGTCACCCACTCTCACAGTGCTGTTGTGAAAGGACCGTCTGTGGTCTTCGCACCGACGTATCTTCTGATGTTGACATACTGAGAAGCAGAATGCCGCTGTCATGATACCCTCCGGGGCTGGTTGCAGAGTGTGACCCTCCAGGTGGATCGAAGGCTTAGGCCACCATGATGGGCTCTGGAATGGGCCCTCCAATCTGCCCAACTTCAGCTCTGTCTTCAACTCTTCGAGCATTGGTTTCCAGTGCTCATCAACTCGATAGTGACGTAGCCGATCTTCAACATGTGCTCTGTTAAGACGAAGAAAAGTGGCCTCGTCTATGGGATGGCTATACTTGGAATCGCATCTGGGCAACCAGCCTGTGCCACCATGCAAGTCTCCGATTGTTGAGAAGCCCTGTTGGAGATCCTGGAACAAGGGATCGCCAGGGTCATATCCTGCCTGAGTCAGCAGGGAAATGAAGAGAGGAATCTGGGTGATCTGGTTATGCTCCGTGTCCATGTACACCTTGGCCACGTGAGGACTTAGTTGCTTCCACCAAGCCTGTGTGTCTTCCATCCTGTCGAAGATCAGGTCTGCTATGTCTGCCACCACACCATGGCGGATCCTGTGTAGATCATGTGCCCACATCTTGCATAACTGGACGGCTTGCTCCAGACCCGGTGATAGATGTGCTCTTTGAAGAATAGGGTGAGAATTGCTTGGTGTGACAGATCCCAATGTTCCATTTCACCTTGTGCTGGTGGAATGCAGTTGGGTTTTGGTTCCCAAAGTCCCGGACCAATGAAAGGTGGCAGACCATGTACTTGCTCAAGCACCCACTGCAGTGTCGATTGTCGAGGGGGGGCCACCATCTGGGCGGTGGATGTTTGAACCAGCAGCAGCATCAAGAATTTGATCACTCCAATGTGCCAACCGTTGGCTATCATGCGATGCCTGGATCGATTGGTGACCCCGTCAGCATCCGTGAAGTTCTTGGGGAGGCCGTGCAACTGCTCCTTCACCGTGATGGGCAACGTCACGAGGTTGCCATCGGCCGAAGTGGCCATAGCTGTTTCTGCATAATGCCATGGTGCATAGGTGCGGTTATCCTGTAGCCACCGAGTCTTGGACTCTGGGCCGACTCTCCCTTTCATACGTTTTGGTGCGGATCTGCCTGCGGAAGTGGGTGCCGGTGTTGTGAAGCATGGAAGCACCGTGGTGTGATCCACCACTCTGGGATGGAGCTGGTATCCGTCCATCTCCAAGTCATGCACCTCCATGTAGCCCTCATCGATGTGGACCTGCGGAATCTTCTGGTATCTGGACCACCTCAGCTGTTTGCCACTGACAGGATGTCGTAGTTGGTGGCCCCACTGAATGTCTGTCCAAAAGAGTCTTGGCCGGCTCACCAAGCCGAAGTCTGTTGAATCCAGGACCACTGCCGAACATCCCAAGGCCTTCTCGAAGTACGAGATCTCACCTTTGTCTTGCAACACCACGTTTTCGCAGAGCATCTTCTTCACTGGGTGTGGGAGTTGTTGTCTCACAAGGTTGGCGAACTTGCAGAACTCCACAAATTTGCGGCCCTCTTGGCCTTCCTTCCCCGGAGCATCGGGGCAGACTCGGCTAAAGTCTGGGCAAGGAGGGGCGGAGGCAAAAACGATGATCTTCTCCGAGTTGGGGTCGTGCTCACTCACCAGCTGAGCCATCATCACCAGAGGCATCATCACTAACACACCCACACCCAACATCACAATCATCACCAGAGGCATCATCACAATGACACCCACATGTAACATCACAATCATTACCAGGGACATCATCACAATCAACACCCACATTCAACATCACAGTCATCACCAAAGGCATCATCACAATCACACCCACATTCAACATCACAGTCATCACCAAGGCCACATTTAAAATCACAATCATGACCAGAGACATCATCACAATCACACACACATTCAACATCACAATCATGACCAGAGACATCATCACAATCACACACACATTCAACATCAATTCTTCACCAAGGCATCATCACAATCACACACACATTCAACATCACAATCATGACCATTGCAATGCACTCGGGGTCCACCTCCCAACAGATGTGCAGGAAGGGTGATCCAATAGTCTCCACCATGGCATGGGCAGCTGACCCTATGCCATCAAAGCAGCTGAGCAAGATGACTTGGTCACCAGGGATAGGTGAGTTGGAAAGTGTTGAGGAGTTGACTCCATATCCCTTGTGGCAACTGCTTGGGTGCCTTGTCCTCTGAGGTCTTGCCAGTCCCACTGCTGGCGCTACCAGTTGCCAACCACGCTCTGCGGCACTCTGCGTGCATATGAGAAATGATTGCAGTGGCGATCGGCTTCTCAAGCTCTGGGATTGATATCAAGCTACCATCACCCTTCTTCCATCCACTCAACAGTGGATCGATCACCACCCTCTGAAGCTGGTCCGCTTCGGTCGCCATCAGGGCTAAGGTGGCTGAAGTGCGAATGCCGCGATCTTCCAGGTAGGCCATGATATCTCGGCCTGCTGCAGCTTCATGGGCGACATCGGCCAACGGAGGCATCGACATGGGTGGAGACCTCATGTTTCTACCGAATCGAATTGAGGCTGAAAGGAAGTGAAAATGCAACCAGATGATCTTGTGTGTCTCCATTGCACATGCCGAACTGACCTGAAACCTAAGAGCCTACCTGGTGTTGACTACAAACGAAATCCAAAGAACAAAAGATTCAAATCACGAGGCACCACATGACACTCACAGGAATCAATCGGCAGGAAAGAATGAGATGACAAATGAGTGTGAGATTGAAACATTCCAAATGGTCTAAAGAAACTGACATCTGCTGAGGGCCGACTGCGCAGCTTTTCTTGTCTATGGACCGGTCAGACGGGCCTGCTGCCGTCTAATCAGAAGAAACGTCACTAGACGAAGTGACGGATGATGAGGCAGATTCGTCCTCATCGTCGCTTGATGGTTGATTCAACGATCGCGACAAAGCAAAACACTTATGGCACTTCCGTGCGCCTGCTGGGATCTCGGAAAGCCGAATGAAGTTGGTCAAGCCGTATGACCATCCACACCGTGTTCTCCAGGTGTTGGGTGGGTTGTCAAGTTCGAAAAGTGATCCAAGATGAAGTACCTTGGATCGATACCTTGCCACAAAAGCTTGTGTTGGTCTGGTAATAGAAGCCCTCAGTGAGTTCAGCTCTGATTGCAGGGCTGGATCATCCATTGGTGCTGAATTGTTGTGACGCTCCAATGGTCCATCTTCGGATCTTGGTGTCGAAGGTCCAGCTGCCTCGACTCGTGAAACCTCAGGTGGTGGCAGAGCCACTGGTCCGAAGACGTCGCTTCGGCCGCTGTTGACTGCCAATGGTATGTTTGGGACCTGTGTCATTGGGCTTTCCTGAACGTAGCGCTGAATGGCTGAACTGGCCCAACGGCCAAGGAGTTGGATCAATTGCACAGGGATGCCACAACTGGCCATCAGCTGGGCCCCTGTCACTCGCAGGGTATGACCTGCGAACCTTTCTTTCATGTGACCGTCTGGGTCTGCTCTCAAAGTGTCGGTGCCTGTTGAGGAAATCACTTTCCGCATCATCACTATGAAGGTGTGTTTGGATGCCGTCTGCCCGCCTGCAGTAGGAAACAAAGGTGCTTGATTGGAGCTTGGCAGATCGGTACGGAGACTGATCCTTACAAGATGCCGTTCTGCAGCGTGCCACACGCAAAGTCCATGTTGTCTCACCATGCATGAGCATCGAAGCCGCCGCTCACACAATGACCCAAACGTGTCAGTTTTGTGGATAGGGATAGACAAGCAGACTTCCTGTCCGGACAAGGTCAATTGGCTAAGCCTTGCACCGGCTAGTTCCTGTTCTCTCAACATGAACCACATGCCGATGATGCAGACATCCCTGGCGTGAAAGGGGTTGTCGAAGTTGAAGGCCACATCCTCATCCCCGGTTACCAGCTGTCCCAGGAGTCGACCGTCGAACTGTGGAGGCACCCAACCCTCTGCGGATGCTCCGGACACAGTCTCTGATGCATCGACGAATCAGAGGTGATACCTCGGTGCTGAGGTTCCTTTGCTGAAAGGTGCACAAAGTTTGGAAGTAGACTGCTGCACTTCTATAGCCGCCCCGTTTCAGAGAGGCCCCAAAAGCCCGGATACCAAACATGCTCAAGGGGAAGGGTTCGATCTCCCATGCATTGCAAATGACACGATATGTGCGGAGCCGGGACTCCATCGCAGGATTGGTCGATCTTGCCATCATGTCATCCTCTAGCTCTTGTAGTGCATGCTGCCTTTGGTTTGGAAGTGCTGCATCAAGGGCTGCTTGAAGGTTAGCCCGTTTGCCCTGCCAAGCTCTAGGCAAGTCTGCTCTGTCAACTCGAAGTGATCGACCCTCTTGGGGCTTTGTGTTGAATGCCAATACGCACTCCAGTTTCCATTGCGGGATGGCCGCACCTTGAAGATCTGAGCAACGCCGTCGCAATGTGGACAGATTGGTCACGCCATGAGAAATGAGGGTGGGGGCCAAATCACTTTGGTGACTACCCCTCAGAGCGTCCCAAAAATCGCTTGTCGCAGACATGTTCTTTGAGTGAAAACTGAAGTGGTCGGCATGATGGTGCAACAGTTGTGAGTGCTGAAACATGCCGAAACCAAATGCCTCTGGAAAACTAAACCTGAAAGACCTCAAACCTGAAACACAACAAGTAAGTCAATGCGCATGCCGGACATGTCGAAAAGGAGTCTCAAGCAAACCCACGAAAAAACCAATCAAGACAAAATGCCAAGAGGATGTAGATGTGAAAAATGAATCAACTCATGAATGCACAACAAGAAACGACGCAGCGAAGTGACGGACCAGCTCTTTTTCCAAAAACTCTTTATATCCGCCTCGCCCAGACCGCTGAGGTCATAGGGGTGGACCAGGTGACTGTTGACCCAGTGCAAGGATAGAGAATCCTTAGCAGAACTCAACCCTGATCGTCCAACGCCATCTGGAAGGACCGAGTCACTCTACTTCTTCATCATCATCGGCCCCGTCACCACCCGGACTAGGCTCAGAGATTTCCACCACTCGACCAGCTGCGAGTGAGGGAGGATCAGCACTGACCCCTGCAATTGCCGTTGAGCTCGACGATGGCGTTGATTCGGTGGCCCCACTTGTCATCAGTGCATCCGAAGCATTGGGGGGCTGACTGCAAGTTTCACGAATGCGGTCAACCGTGATCTGATATGGGATTTCTGCTAAGGCCTCCTGCATCTCGGAGAAGATAGGGTCAAGGATGATGTTCTGCAAAGTGTCCAAGCTGTGGATACTCGCCTGCACTAGGCGTTCCACCTCAGCGACTCGCACATAGTTGCACTGCTTAAGCCACGTGATCATGTGCCGTGGAAGCTGCGCCAGCTCGGACCGGATGTAGGTGATCTCCATGTCATAGAGTGAGGACCTGGCTTGGCTCTCAGGCACTGACGCCAGGAACGCCAAATCGGCTGAAGCGCATGCACCAATCAGTTGTGCAAACTGAAGGTTCGCAAAATATAAGAAAGTGCGAACGCTGGGTGCAGATAGCTGGAGCGGGATGCCCTCGTACTGCCATAAGACCCACAAAGTTGCAAGAGATCCCATGGCATCCTCCAGGGCTGTAGGCACTGACCTCGATGCATCTCGGCTCAATGCCACAACGCGCCGCATATGATCAAGGATGACCGCTGCAACGGTGGCCATGACGAATGCAAGGGGATCAACACCTCCTTGAAATCAAAAACCTGTCTTCTCAAGCTGTCTGGGCAGACGCTTGAGATTTGAACCAACTCAGCCACTCCGTCACTATTCACTTCACCACATGTCCCTACTCACTGAAAGTGCTACATCACAATGAAACCGTTGCAGGTCCTGTGGTGTGGGTGGGGCTGGCCCAGCACTTTTTGCCTTGGCTTTGCCCTTCACACCAGCACCTGTGGCACTTTTCACTCCACAGTACCCCTTGTTCTTCTAACTCTATGATCTCTATCCCTTGTGGACGTTGCATATGTGTGATGGACAAACATGGAAAAATCAAAGAAACTCTTGGACGAAGTGACTATAGTCAATTGCTAGAGTCAATGCCAGCAACATGCTAATTCAAACATGTTGAGTTTTGAGTCACGTCGAAACTTGAACCCTTCCAAGTTTTGTGCTTCCCTGTGCCTCTTCGGGCTGCTACGGCTTTGGCAGCCGAACCTGCTGCTCCTCACATTTCTTGTGGGATGTGTGAGCGATGACACATTTGATATTATCGGTGGTCCCTCTCAAAGATAGATCCAATGCAAGCCAATTGTCTGCCGCGATTGCAAATTTCCAAACTTTGTCAACTGAAAATCAGTGTTGACGCGAGAAATCTTGGCCAGTTCGGATATTTGAACATCATGGGATTCTATTGTACCATGCCAGATTTCATCATCATAGTTCATCCATATCATTTCGTACTGCATCATATTACCATCACAGCACATGACATGTATATCACTGTATATCATATGTAAAGCGTATTAAAGCGTGTCATGCAAACACTTGTTGACAACACCAATACATGTGTCTAACATATTGCTGGCACGGGATTCTGCAAGCATCAGTTGTGCCGCCACTTCACCATTTTTAGTGAGAACCGGTCCTGCAGCTTTCTTGGCTTTGGGTGCCATTGGGCCACGATCAAGTGTCCAACAACATTATGTGCACACTGGAATGTGCGAAATTTGTTTGGAGAATTTGATGTGTCCACCAACTGGTTTGATTCTTTTTCGATTAACATGCAAGAGTTACATCCTTTGAAGATCAAGCAGCAAGCACAGCGAGCATGGGCATTGAACTATACTGCACTTGAAGTACACTATAATTGCGATATCCAATACGTGCAGAGGGGCTCCCCCATATATTATTGATTTGAAGCCATAAGCTACAGTGAGTTCAAGACCAACGTGGCAAAGCACTTGCCAAATGTGTGGCAGCACGATTCCCATCAGTCAACCTGACTTTTCCACATTTGTCGTTTCGGGCTGTCAGACGAAGGTCCGAAGGTTGCCCAAGGAAAAGCTAGCTGAAACGATTGCAGTTTCAAACCAAGCGATTCAATGTGCTTCAATGGCTGTGTCTATCTAAGAATTAGATTTGTTGTGTTGTTTTTGCCAAAAACATATCACATGATCCCAATGCACTCACTACTACGCTTGATTCATAATGTATGCACGGCTGCTTGGAGGGGCTCAAACAAAAAAACACTCGAATTTCATCCAAGTTCTATAGCATTGCCAAATTGCATAATTTTTCTGTAGAAGATGTTCAAAAGTTCTGCCTGACCCAAGTTCTTGTGCCTCTTAGGTCGCTTGGATATTCAAATATCTAATCCAAGGCCTTCAAGTTGGATAAAATACACCCATGCCATTAAGGAATTCAGCCCTTGGAAGATGCAGCTCCGGGAAGCCATCGTGTGTCATCTTCAAACGTATGGGTGATAAATGAGGGAGTTTTTATGATTATTGTGGACAATGACTGTAGGCGAATGGATCAAAACATGTGCACTTTGCGGCTGCATACCAATGTCTCCACCGGTAAGCGATGATAAGCCCTGCTGTAGAAATCCCAAAACACAGGGACCAACTACTCGTTTCAACCACTAGGATTCCTAGGCTACCAAAAAGAGCCTATGTCCTCTACACTTCGGATAAACCTATCCTTACATCGGATGGCTTTCCAGTCGGCATAGTGGCCTATCACAGGCCATCACGGGCAAGTGCAAAGTCATGGCACAGCACTTCACATGCTGCCCCAGTGTTTCAACGACCTCAGGCAGCACAGGCAACCTCCCGGATTTCTGATGATGAGCATCATCCAGTGGAAATAAGCGTAAAAATTAGGGACCATTCAACTTCGAAACGTCGAAAAATGGGGTAAAAATTTCACCCCCTTCAGGGTCTGCCGCCCTTCCCAGAGTCCCAGGAGCCTTCCCCTGCAGCATGTTCTTGCGCAAGGCCGTATTGAATTCGTTGATGCCGCCACCAGGAAGGCACTGCACCTTTGGGGGAGAAGAAAACGCTTGTTTTTTTTCTTACTTCTGGAACAACAAGAAAACCATGGCCACCGCAGCTGGGGTTTAAAGAAAAACCCCAAGATACGTGTTTGTTTTGATGTAACTTAACAGTGTGGGCACAAAATCCCCACTCCTGTACTGGGGGGGAACACCCAAATTGTAATTTACAATTTCCTTCATGTAGACGATAGAAATGTGGTATTACATTTTCCAGGTTACACTTTTTTGGTACGACCCCGACCCCAACTGTAATTTTCAATTCTGGTGGTCCCTCCTAGGCTTAAGATTGTAATGTTACGATTTGGGTGGTGGAACCATGCACACCTTTTATTACAATTAATAGTGACACATTATAATTATAATATATAACTTACGTGTACCTCACGTAGCACGGCCATGCAAACCCTGGACCACCCTAAATGTAACATCAACAGTACGAAGGATCTGCAACCGCTGGCCAACTGATGCCAAACATACCATGACTAAATTTTGGACAATATGCTTTGGCAAAAAAAGGGGAGGGGGAGGAAATGTAACTTACAATTACAATTTGTCAAGGTCAGCCCCCCCCATTTCTGACAACCAGGTTTGTGCAATTCTCATGGCTTGATGTTGGTGGTTTGCCAATTCTGAAAAGTCCTTTATGACCATGATTCCTAAGGCGTTCGGTATATATCTTCAAAATGGACAAACGCAAGGTTAACATTGAATCAAAAAATATCATGGATGCTCATTGAAGAAATTACCACCTGACAGGCCCGTTCCAACAAGAATTTTGTACATCCCAAGATGTAGCAGATCGCAATAACCAAGTATCAATGCCAGCCGTATCACCAAAATATGTTGTTTAGGTATTTTCAGGGGTGATGTAATATGACACCAACTCAAACCATGCATCTTTGAGGGCCCAACTCATTCAAAAATACCAGACTTTCGCAGTGATTGATCCCTTACATAACTAGGCGGGTAATCCAATTGCCTTTCTTTTTGTTGTTTTTGCTGCTTCTTGTGGGATTAATTGTTAGATCATTGGTTTTCCATTTGACTGGCACCACTAAGCACTGAGGCACCTCCAACTTTCCGGGTAATAAATAGTCCAGTTCTGCTGGAACCCAGGTCCTCCCGAAAATCGCAGGGTCAGCGAAAGACGACTTTTTTAAGGCGTGAAAAAGGATTTTTTTTTACCGGAGATACTCTGCAAAAGAAGGGTTCAAATTATGAATTTTGATCCTTGGAAAAGTGGAGATTTCACGATTCTCTCTGTTAAACGTGGTCTTGTTTAAAGGTCAAAACTTGGGGGGCGAAGAATGGCGCGCCCTCCCATGCTGTCCTCTTTTTGTGGGGTCTGTTGGTATATACGGAGCTGTCTCCCAGGGAGACCAAAGCTTCAAGCATGTTCCCAGCAAGGCAAAGCGGAGTTCACCACTTTGCCCCAAATCTCTTTCGGAAGGCCCAACTGAAGACCTGGAGCTCATGGATGTCAGTTGAACACATACACCATCTGTATCCATCCATGACTCCATGACCTTTTCACATTTGCTGACTTTTTCATTGACACTCTACCAAACCCTGGCCACAAATCCAAATATTAGAGTACAACAATGTATGCAAATCATCATCATCACCATCAGCAGCAGCAAGTTATGCAAGTAATACCAATCAATTAGTTACACATATCATATCATATTCTATTCCTCTGCTTCTGAACATAGAATCCAGCATCTTGGATCTTGTTTTGTTTTTGTGTTCCATGTTTGTGCTTCCACGTTTTGAAGCCTGCCTAAACCTTGCATTTGTCTCATGACTTGCGCACAGCGCCGTTGTAGTGCCAACTTGGCCGCTGCCAGGTCTGGCTCTTCGGAGCCGACGCCCAGCTGACGTTGCAAATGCAGGAAGTGGAGGCCTCAGCGGCTGACAACGACTTACACATGCACCCCCGCCAGATCGTGGATATTTTTCATGCATCTTTTTGATTTGTGTGTATTTGTACACTAAACCGAACCACCCAAGAAACATCAAGAAACCACATGTAGATGCACATCTGCTAGGATATCATTCTTAGCTGAGCTTTTATCCAACGACCAAGGCCCCGGGCTTGCCGTGTGCAAATCATCCTGGCAACCGTGAACGAGAACCCCAACTTTGCATCTTTTTCATCGTAACACTTGTCTTAGCAGGGTATCTTCATAACATATCATAATATGAACTGAAATATGGTGTATGAATGGTAGATGTGGTTATAAATACATCAATCATCATCAATCCATTCATATCCATTCCATATTGGTCCATATTGATGCAGTGAGAATCCTGCCTCGGCGGCTTCAGTGCGTTTTGCTCGGACATGGCGGCCACGTTCACGTTCCCTGGATGGTTGGACAGGAGATGACAGGAGGATAGTAAAGAGACCTTGATCCTGTTAAGAGGTTTGAGTTGGAACCCAGACTTGTTGCGCAAACGGTGGTGAACTAGAGTAGCCAGAGACTTTTTGTTGGTTTTGGTTTGACATGTTTTTACAATATCCTTTTCATGCTTTGACTAAGGCTGAACTGGTCGGTCGACATCATGATACGTTGGCGTCTGGCGTGCTGTGGCACTATCGCCCAATGGCCCTATGGTCATCCAGTTTTCATGCTGAGTCCAAGCCTTCTGATGTCTTCACATTTGCTCATGGCCGTCGACAAGTCTTCCTGTGCTTCCATAAGCCTGGTGCAGTTTGGCTCCAAACAAGCACTGTTGAACCTTGAATTTCGAGTTGAAACACCATGACTAGAGTCCAAAATCCTTCAATCATTGTACGTATGATTGCGAGCCAACTAACTTGCAATCCCTCTTCATCCCCAATACCTCCACCATAGGGTGGTGCAAGCATCCCAAGGAGATTGCGCTGCCATTGCTGCCATGGTTTGAGGAACAAAGAGAGGTGTTGTAAATAGGAGATTGTTCCCGGGTGATCATGTGTTGACTGTTGACAGTAGAGTTCTGCCATCACAACTTCCAACTCTGAAGAGAAGTCCGACTGCGATTGCGCTGCGTTGGAAGCAGTTAAGTTAACTCTGCTAAAAAGCATCCTTTGAGCATCGTGGATAACCTTTCAATGCAAAAGCTTGTCAACCGTCCACAAACCAAGAAAGATATCGGCAGTTACGTGGATTGCAATTGCACCGAATGATTTGTTGTCCGCTGTTTTCAGGAACAAATCAACGACGTAGTCCTTTTCCTGCGCGATGGCACGCTCTATGCTCGGCAGCCTCCGTGGAGGCAACCCTCGCGATGATTTCCTTTGAAAATCGAGTTCATCCATCTATTTGGATTTGCCTTTCATCGAACTTTGAATCATCTTCCCATAGTCTGACGTTGCTTCATTTCCTGACAGCAATCAAGAGTGGACTTGCATTAATTTGTGTCACAACCGTTAAATGAACTGGGCAAAAGGCTGCCCAAAGTCCGAGCCTAGTGCTGGAAAAGGCGCACACGAAAGCATGCAAGTAAGTCAAGGTTTCTCCAACATCAACTTACATGGGAAGGCAGTATGGAAACAAAAACTCCTGGACGCACAAATGTCAACAGCAAGACCTAGACTAAGTGACTATATAGACCTGCCTCAAAGTTAACTGATCGATTTTGTATTGTCGACACAGCACTTCTAACTTTGATACTGCTTAAAGGATCTGCCGCACTGTGAATTGGCAGCGTTTTCCTTACAACCCGGATAAGAATACAAACTGCCAGCGTACTTTCTGACCTTCTTCGTTGTTTTCTCACCTGCCCTCGACCAAGCATCGACTGTATTGACCATACGAGGAGATCAGTCGATCCTGACCTGAACAGTGAGCTGAGTGAGCTGGAAAATTCCACTGGAGGTGGTAGATTCACTTTTGATGTATCTGCTTTGAAAAACTACAATTAAGCATAAATCATAAGGTGCACTGGTAACATGTAAGTTACATGTAAGTATAGTGACATACTAGTATATATATAGTACCCAAATATACAATACAAGTTATTAATCGCAAGTCACTCTTTCACACCTCCATTTTCTATCATTTTCTATGCACCAAAATCCCGATCCACGAAAGTCTAAAGTCTCGATGTTTCTCGATGTAAGTTCTATCTGAGATCCCAGGCAAACAAGTGTCGCTTTGAAGGCAGGACGTTGACTGGTGGCTTCCCACCAGCGATGCAAGCGTTGGAAGTCGGCATCTTTGGGCATCTCAAGACCTGGTGAGGATGACTTGCAGTTGATTCAGCCTGGAAGTACAGTGATAACTGATAACTGATACACCAAACATGCTTAGTTCAAAAATGGAAAGAAAGGAAGATAACACAAAATATAAAGGTGTTGAGTGGAATGTATTCACAGAAGTGGACACCTCCATTGCTTATAGCATCTCCCAGCAACTCCAAAGTCCTAAGTGCTTAAGTCATCTTCAATCTATGTCCTGGTGAGCCAACCTCGGTAGTAACTTCCGACCCAAAGAAAACGTTGCCAGAAGGGGAAAAGCGCAATGTCCACCATCGAGATCTCCTTGCCTAAGAAGTAAGGACCATCCTGGAGGTCGATGAGGTGCCCAATTTTCTCAAGGGATCGAGAAAAAAACATGATATTGAAGCAACTTTGTGAAAATAAAAAAGATATAAAATGATGTTGTGCAGGAGTTCAAGATATATCTGATGTCGTTGCACATCTTCATTATTGTTTGTTCTCAACCAGTTGAAGCAACCCCTCCTTGCTCATGGCCCTGGAAAAGGTTCGACACTCCTGGAAGCAACTCACAAAACAACAAAGGCTGCAAAGTAGTCAAGAAATGTCAAGATGAAAGGTTGCAGAAACAAAGCGGGTTGTTCCTGAAAGAAGGCTTCCTTTGCTTTTGTTTGCGCTACTGGATCTTGGTCCATCAGCAGCATGTAGAAATTCCTTCGGGGCTGAGCTAAGGGAATCTTTCATTCTGAAATCGATTCTTTTTGCTGTCAACGGGATCATGGGATGGGCTACAACAACATAATCAACCTAAAAACCAAAGAAACCACAGGAGATCGATGGATATCGTATTGATTTCACCCCCATCCGGCTTCCATGAACAAAGACATCCCGAACTGACTCGGCAAATCACGTTCTCTCAGCATTTCTACGAACAGCCAAATGCAGCCCAGGTTCTTCTGCATTTTTTCTGTCACAAAGTCCGACCAAATCCGGACGTGTGCCCGCTTAGCAGGATCATTTCGAGGCAAGAAATATGGAGGATGATCATATCGTTCATCGATGTACCTGTCAGCAACACAGGCTGCATGTAATTTCTATGACATGTCAATCTGATTATCTGAAGTTCAAAAAAAAAACATAATCGCGTACGTGGAAGCGGTATCAGGTTTCAGCGTCTGTCTGCGTGTGTGACATAGTGTTGGAGACAACAAAAGCCATATGACACATTTTAAGGATTTCAACAGGGCACTGGACCACATGCAGCGATTCCCAAACTTTGTCGCCGTTGCAGTCTGATACAGATGGCACCAAACCACGTGGTGAGCTCTCGATGAAGTCTGGATACATGGCCTTGCAACTGGAGCATACGGCCTATGGTTTATGTGCTTTCAAGGCTCGGGCTTCGAGAGTGGTGTTCTTAAGTTCTCATAAGATTACTATTTATTTCCAACACATATTTGTCTGAATCTAGTACTAAAGTCAAGACAAATAGTTGAAGTTTCCTTCGGCTTGGATGCATTGGAACATATTGGAACCGTGAAAGCATTAATGAATTAATGAAGCGAAGGAAGGAGGCTGTCAGTTGCAGCAAGCAAGTCATGTCAATGTCAGAATTTGTTGGAAGTTCCGGCCTTCTTCACCTCTAACGGGAGTTGTTTTTTGGTATAGCCACCTGCTCACAAAAATGACGCGAACATGGCTTTTCCGTTGTGGAAGCCAATGGAACACGGGGTGCGTCACTAGTGAAGCGAAGCTGATACATTATATAACTATGACGTGTATCCTGAATCCTGACCACTTCTCACTGGTCAATGATGCCAAAGAGAAAATTCGATTGAATATAAAACTATAGGGGTACGGCTTGGAAGAACATACCGTTGGTGATGCAGGATGTACCAAACTCCAGATGTGTTCTGTTCGTGTGAGTTGCCTCCTCCTACGTCTTTACCTGTATCATCCTGTATCGTCATAAACAACCCGTCAAGGGAAAAACACCGTTCAAACCAGGACAAAAGCCTGAAATTTGGGGCTCTTTTCTGGTGTGTCTTTCCAAAAGCAACCTCTCCCAACGCTTTGCGTGGTTTTTCCATCTGAGGAAAGATGTTCCATCATTCCATTGCACCTGGTAGTCGCTCATCCACCTCGTAGGGGTTAATTTCCACATAGGAATAATCCAGGTCCTTTTCCTCAATTGAAAAAAACAAATCACCGATGTTTAAAAAGGAGCAGTGACGTCTATTTTGTCAAAAACAATCCAAAGGCCAAGAATGGTCAAAAACATTCAAAGACTCAATCTTCTCGTAATATTATCTATATATTCCTTAACTACACAAATTTCTGATTTCATATGGAGGCTATCTCGTCTAGCCATAGATAACATGATAGCACCTGGATACAAGTTTGGAGCCCAAACTATGTCAACTTTGCCCAGACCAATGTGGACTAAGTCTCTTCGACTGCGATCCAAGCTCGCTGTGCGAAGGGACAAAACCATGAAGTGTAAAGCTTCAACTTGGAATCCTTCAAAAGCACGGGCAATTGGCGTAGAAGGGATCTGTTAGTATATATATACCTCACCATATCCAACTTCTCGTTGGGGATACTTGGTATACCTGACTATACGAACAAAGACTTGAGAAGGGACCCAAGATCTGAAAGAATTTGAGTCATGGTATAAGTATTTCTGCCTGATACCTCCAGAAACAATTGACAAGGAGGGTCGTTGAAGATACGGAATGATCAGAATGCATATACCTGCAATATTAAGACCAGTCAAGCATTCATGTCGCAAGATCTTGCAATGAAACTCCTTTGCAGCAGCAATACGCTTCGCAATGGTCTTCTCCTTAATCCCCAAACAATTTGCCACCATCGTTTTGACATTGTATCTACATTGGATCCCATCAAAATCAACCCTTGATGATGCAGGAAGACCTCCATGTACGACTAGAAGGAATTTCACTAACAAACCAGGCTGATGATTTAGTCAAGGATTGATTTGAATGCTATGCACAATACTATGATGCACATTATCAATAGCAACAGTTGGATGCATTCCTGCCATATATACGTGTATGACATATGTTATGATATATGATGTACTGTAATATATTAGGTATGATATGATATACCGTATTGCATTACAATTTGTACATGATACAATGTAATGAAATGCAATACTTCGTAGAATACATAGCGCAATAGGTGATATGTTTCTAAGAATGATATTCATACATCTGGGCAAGGAGCTCCATCTGTCTCAAGCCAGCTGGGATTCCACAGTTCGTCATGGCTGTTTTGAGCAGCCTGCCACATCCATAGCTGTATGGAAACAACATCAACAAGCTAAAGGCAGCAATCCAACATCTTTGAATGGAGACACGTTTCAAAATTCCACAAAGTATGTTCAGTACAATTTGTATCATTGTCATGATACATTTATAAATGTGTTTGCGGTTTCATGTCAATAGTTTTGTGATAATTATAAGGACTTTTTTGGAGGTCTTCCCGAACAAATCACCTTTGCCTGTGACGTTTGGGGTGAGTATGTTTCCACTTATTTGACTTTGTTAGGTCCTACTAGCCTACTAGGCGTCTGATTTGCAGAAAGAATCATTTTCCATTAAAGCCTTAAAGCCTTGGCTTTCATAATTTTCACAACATCCCGTGCTGGGTTTTCTCGCACCTTCTTTTTGCTGCTGTCCATTCCAACGAAACCTGACAGCTGATGTTACAAGATACCGTTGAACAATGCTTCTAAAACCTGTCTCCCAGCGCCAAAAATTCACTGCATTGACAGTAAATGCTTCAAAAACAAGATCATATATCATCTTGTATCCTGGGTACTTGCATACGTCCCCCAAAACACACAATAGTCTTTACTATACTATCACACACAAGGTATCTGGTTGGTCTATTGGTCACAGTTCATTGCTTGGATGAACTGTTCCAAAATATCAACTCCTCATCTGTCTTCATGAATCTAACGCAAGGCTACCAGGGCTTAGCCACGCTTGGGTGAGAGCCTGACAATTGTGAAAAAGAATCTATTCACACGGCATCAAACATCTGATGAAAGGCGTCTGATTCCCGAAATTGCACCTTGGAAAGCTATTTTAGATGTGCATCTATTGCATTTTACGATGTTGTACCATTTCTGATTACAATTGATTACTCTACCACTAGCGTCCACAGTTCCAATCCTCCTTCCGTCACTGAGGTTACCTCTCCATTGAAGCGCGGTAACGCCACCGCAGCCAAGAGCCAAAGGTGCCAACATTTGCTTGGACCATACCTTTTTTTCGAAGCAGATTCGTGCAGATTCGCAAGGATTCTTTGGGAACATTTTTCTGAGGATCCTGGATTGGTGAGAAAAAATATCCGAACGAATATATTCATCTTTTGGAATGTAAAGGACATAATCGACCAGCTTCAGTTCATGCAAAACACATTACACATGACCCACATCATACCATACTATCATTGTTCTGATCGTACTTTCATTCTACTATCTTATACTATCATTCACCATCAAATCATATTTGCAATGTGCAATACTAAATGCTTTGATCATGCGTTTATTTGTTGATGTTGGCTCATAGGCTAGAGATGGCTAGAGTAACAAGCATTTGCCTCAGGGCAGCCATGGTCACAGTCAAATTTGCACCCAAAAACCCTGCCTTTTGGAACGACAAACGCATCTTTGCAACAGAGTCTATGTGCGCTGGAAAGGGATAACAGCAGTTTCAAGCTCAGCAAATTAAATAATAATTAAATGGCGTTCATGTCACTATAGTTCGATGCTGACTTGCCACACAAATTAGAGCTTCCCAACTGACCAAAAGGGAAATCATTTGCACCCATGCAAATATGAAGCATCAAATGTCGGCAGATTATGGCAGAAGTGCGCATTTGCCTCTGTGACAGTCTTTGCCAAAGTAATTTTAGTCGGAAAATTGTGATATTTGAGTCTGAGCCAGTCATGGAGGCATGTCGGGAAATGTACAGCGTTTTCTAGTGTCTTTGTGCATCTGAATCTGATTGGTAGTCTCCATGTGTGAAGTTTTTCCGTGTTTGTGCACCAAATAAATCCTTCCACAAAGGAATTTCTCCCAGGTATCACGACAGCGTCGCTGAATCATGTCTTCCAGGCCTGTCCAAGATCCTTTGCTTGGATGTGCTTGGATGAGTTGAAGATAGCAGTTTCCACACATTTACGACTTGTCTAAGTCCAATCTTAGTATGATCCTAGCAAATTTGCTTGAACAATCTGCAACACTCCAAGACATTCATTCCATTTGCCAACAGATTCCAGCGACTACTTACTTTTCGTCACTCAGAAGGTGCTCGATGTTGACGTCGTCGCTGTCCTCAACTGGTCCACAAAATTCATCTTCACCCACTTCCCCTTCAACAATGCCAAAAGGCATTTGGGTACAATTCAATGTAGAGTCACATTATGTGCAGCGTGTCGTACTGGATAACGACATAGCATAACATAACATGCAGCATGCGGAATAAAATTGAAATCATCCAACATAACTCTGCTCGTATGAATTGATGTTCATCTCTTCAAAGCTCCAATTGCCGCAGAGTTTCGCTGTTTTCGATTTCCATCAGAGCTCCAGACGGCAGGTCTCCGGATGGGGGGCTGCACTTTCCCTCAAAGTGGAAACCGCGAGGAGTAGGATCTGGCAATGGCACCACTTCAATCTTCAAGCAGCGCAAATGAAGCATCTGTGAAGACTGTAAGATTTTGTAAGACTTTCCACGTTCACCAATTTCCATGTGAGCCACGAACAAAAAACTGAATGTTACATTCCATTATACTGATTGGTGGAAAATATTGTTCCTATCATGAAACCTATGATTAAATGGATATGGATGTATGGATAGTATAATTAATGTATAATATATATATATATATGTTAAAATCCCCTAGATAGCCTCAACAACCAGGGCGCCCAAAAAAAAGTCGTCGCCTCCCACAGCTGAATCCGATTTCATCTTCATCCATGCCAAGGGCTTGGTGGATCCATGTACCGAGGTCCATTCATATTTCAAATTTCGGAAAGCTTTCCAAAATTTGGTACCTTAGATGGGTCACTTGGGATTTGATATCAATCACTTGGGAAAAAAGAGAAAAATGTGACAATTTGATTGCTAACTTGACCGAAATATATCTCAAAATGTTGCATTTTGAATCACTCAGACAAACCGACCTATCTGCAAATGTGCTAAATTCCTTTTTCAATGCTTGGGGGGGTTTTCGGGTGCGTGCCTTGAAGATCTTCGAAATCAAGCTGCACATCTCCTCAGTTTGATGCAAGCTTTGTCACCCAAGCCTCTAGAGATTTTACTCGGGCAAACATGCACATGTTTGATACAAGAACTGATTCACTCTCAAATTCTTGGAGTTCAAGATTAGTGTATTCAGTGTTTCTCATTTTAGTCGTTCGGTGTCGTAATGCGGAATTTTGGTTCCAAGCACCAAGGGCATTCGGCATCCAAAAACAAGACAGACGCCCAGTTGTATGCAAATCAAATTTGACAAGTATATATATGTAAAACAATGTAAAGTATAAATCATATGAAATAATTACAGATTACCATGTGTGTTGGAATTTGCTGCTTTCTCTTAACAGTAGGCAGAGTGAGTCGAGGAAGGAAGGGACACCCACAACATCTTTAAAGAGTACTTATTTGCAATCAAATCTCGAAGCGCCTCCTCTGCCATATCATCGCTGCTCATTGCTTGAAAGTCGTCCGACTTGAAAGCGGCTTTGAACTTGTTTGGAACTTGCCCGTCAGTACAATTCCATGTGCACATGTGCCAGCCAGATGTATCAAGCTTGTATTCAAGGTCGCCTGCGCAAAGTACTTTGCCACATTCGCCCAGGCCCAAACCTGCTAAACCAATGTTGGGATCCGAGATTGCTCGGCCGTGCTTCAAGAGAAAAACACCCAGGAAATGGCGAAAGACTCGTAGCACAGCTTTGTGATTGGTCCTTGGTGCAGGTGATGAATCTGTCCTTGAAACATCTGGTATATGACATCTCGTGTGTGTGTGTGTTAGGATGAATTTCTCAGCCATATGTTGTCTTGCGCCCTGTCTCTGGGATATGGGCATCCCAAAGCACAAAAGCCTGAAAGAAAATTTAGCAAGATACAAGTTAAATAGCGAAGGCAAAAAAATAAAAACGATAGTGATTGACAACACTCAGTAATAATCCTACAAAACCCATAAGCAATAAGCTGAAGAGCAAAGAAAAGAAGAGAAAAACAATGAATACAGAGCATATCAAATTAAAGAACAATCAGCTACTGGCACTGTTAAAAGAATTGCTATAAGAAAAAGAGCAACAATACCCGAAGAACAGAGTGCATTTAAAGCGTATACCAATGCTCACACCATCTCGAATATTCATTTGAAAGGGTTGAACGGCTTGATTTATTTCCCTTGTCAGTTTGAAAGACTAAATGAGTATTTAGAAAAAACATAAAGGTATGAAATTAGATGCTACTGTTAAGATGTCAATTGTAAATATTTACGATGGAATCCAAGATGTTCTATAGTAAGGACTAGGTCATATACAATAATTGACTCTGATGAACTGAAAGAAGCATTGAAAAACATGAGGAACGATATTGGAGCAAGAATTTTAGACATGGCACTTTACCAATCAGGATTAATGGTAGTTAAAGAAAAAGTAAATTCATATGATGTATAACAAATACAAACCAACAAGAGCAGGTAAATATATTAATTTACCAAAATGGATATCATTGAAGAAAGCTTATATCAACACTAAAACTGCAGATAACAAATGTTTTCAATATGCTATGCAGTGTGGCTATCACAAAATCTATGAAAAAAGTCATCGAGAAAATGTTTATCACTACAAAAGAAAGAAGATGGTTTAAATTTTGATGGTTTCAATTTTCCAGCTAATAATAATGACATTGATGACTTTGAAGAACTAAATCATGGTGCTTCAGTTAATGTGTTTGAAGTTGATGATGAACAGGAATGAATAGTAATAAGTAATAAGTAGAAAACTTAAAAATAAAAATGCTAAATGTCATGTAGATTCGTCAAGGATTGATGAGGACGACATGAGTCATTATGTATATGTAAAAGATTGTAGCAGACTTTTGAACTCACAAAAAAGTAAATTTCATAATACATCTTACTTTTGCAAGTATTGTCATAATGGTTTCCGAAGTCAAGATTTATTGAATAAACACTATGAGAAAGGATGTATGGAAGTTGAAGGACAGCAAATAGAAATGCCCACACCAGATGAAAAACTCAAGATTCAAACATCACTTTAAGAAGTTAAGGTGTCCTTTTGTTATATATGCGGATTTTGAATGTTTAATCCAAGAACTCAAAAAAAACAGAACTGTCACAAGAAACTCAAAAGGAAAAAACGGCCAGTGCTATCCAGCTATCCACCTGAATTCCCTGGAATTCGCTTCATAAGCATTTACATCCTGTCTGCAATTTTCTGTCGTGTCTTTGATCACATATTTTCATATTGATAGTATATGTCCGATAATCCAATTATCG
Organism: Breviolum minutum Mf 1.05b.01; assembly: GCA_000507305.1. Classification (NCBI taxonomy): domain Eukaryota; class Dinophyceae; order Suessiales; family Symbiodiniaceae; genus Breviolum; species Breviolum minutum. Next base: position 107,144 of record DF239882.1, read on the forward strand.
TCTGATATACCTCTCAGATTCTCTTGAATTGACAGCTTGTCCATATATTCTGGGGCAAGGAAGCAGTCCTTGAACTCAAAGTGTGGGCACATTCAATCGGTCCAAACATGTCCAAACCATTCCCAGCCAATGAATCATGAACACGGCCCAGTCTCTTCTGGGCTTTCTCAAGGCGGGTGTGAACGTCGTCAATGTCCTTGGTAAAGAAGATCCATCAAGATCATAAAACGCAATGTGGTCATGCTGATTCTGGGATGGCTCCTCTTGCTACTGTCCAGAATTTGAATCAAAGCACAAGCCGCCAGCAGCAATAAAATGGGAGTGGAGTTTTGTACCCTTTCAATCCCTTTCATACTCAATATAACTACAGTACCTTTTTACAAGCTACCAGCATCCACCCTGGGTTCCTATTTTCCTAGTACCAGTAGCATATATCACAACTCCAAGCATTTCGTTTGGGATCAGCAAATCCAAGCGTCGATGAATGCTTCTTCCAAGAGCTTTGGCAAGACCTTTTTCGCGGCGCTCGTGCAGGCCTTCATGTCGTCTTCTGCACCTTCACCTACACACTGTTGGACGCTGCTTCATGAACATCGAAGTATCGTTTAAAAGCAAAAAAACATGTCATTTGCGAACTTGAACTTTCATGATGCAAGCATCACACTACTATATATGCAAGGACAGCCGCGCACAAGAGGTGGTAGCAGTAGCATCAGTAGCAACAGCAGTAGTACCAGCCACAACAGCATCACGGCCAGGCCCCCAAAGGCCAACACCCCAGCGGCCCAGAACAGGAGGCAAAGGACGAGGAAGAGTGGAGGAGGCAGAGAAGCATCCTTACCTAAAATCTAGTCACTCAATTTAGTCAGGTGCGGAATCAAATTAAAATAGTGGGGCGAACCATTCAAACGCATAGATGTTAAATGATCTTCATATGTCATTGCTTGTGATCTATGGCATTGTGGCTACAAGATGTTTCAAAACACCCACAATCATCGCATTCGGACCATCTCAAGAATGTTCAAGATCCTTGCGTCTTTAGAAGCGATATCCTGCGATCCATTCAAACGTTATACACTTCGGTAGCCGCATGCAATGCAGAATCCCCTGGCCCTCCAGAAGAGTCCATGATGGTCTGTGGATGTCTGTGGATAACAGAGTATGATCCGTATTGTGTGATGCATGCGAAGGAAAAAAGAAAGCAAGAGTCGCAACAATCAGATCTTTTGACAAACGGTTGCAGTCGTGAACATAGATCTAGCACCACAGAGCTAGTTTCGGAGAATCTGCACATGTCATCACATCCTTCAGTTTCTTGGAACCAAGGTGCCAAACTTGTACTTCAGAAGCATTCCCAACAGCTTTTTCTTGTACTCGGACATCTGTTGCATATGGTCCGACTCCATTAGGCTGCCCAGCCATTTCTTCTTCCATTCCGCATAGTTTTCTTCCCTTTCCTGTGGGGATCCATAGCCCACCATCCACTGTGGAAGGCAAACAGGCGCAACCGTCAGCAAGAAAATCTGAGCAGTGCGTCGCGAGAACTAAAGAAAGGCAAAAAATCAGATGCTTTTAGTGTTTCAAATCGCATAATAAAGACTGTTAACTAAGGAAAACATGAAAAGAACCAAATTTTGGAAAGAATTGTCCAAGAGACGATTCCAGCAATGATGATCAGAAGAATGAAAATAGGAGCTAGAGCCACGGACTCTTGAAGTTCGAGCAAATGTTCGAAACTATCATCCAACACAGCTGTGATGGACTCAGTGAGGTTGGCATTTGTCCTCAGTTGCACAATCACATTTGTTTATTCTATCCGATTCTATCCTTCGACATTATATGTATGTAGTATGTAGTTGAAAACACAGTTGAGACACACCTTTTCAAGCAGGATTCAAACATGTTCATGGCAAACCATCCCTGTTGTGAAGGCACGTTGTCGTTCCCTGTGCCAAAGATTTCCCCCCGGCATATTTTTGCTCTTAGGCAAGGAACTCACTCGACTGGAAGGAGTGGCTCTGAATGCGCGGCATAGTCTACGGAAAGATATAGCAATGGACGCACTGCTGAGCTCGAGAAAAGAATACGAGCTGCTCATATGCAATCATGTGAGTTCAAACTCCCCAAGTATACAAATGGCAAGACACAGAGTGTAACTCATACACTCCAAGGCAACATTTTCCCTAAAGGGTTTCTTTTTGTCTCGTCAGACCACGAGAACACTTACAGTACATGTCTGCTCGGAAATTCTAATCTTCCTTGTTGAACCATCCTAATTCACGAATGAACAGTGCAGCAGGAATTTGCAAGTGTTGGTCAAAGAGGGGGGCCCTTGGCAATGCTATAGGTCAAATGTCTTGAAAACACGCTTTTTGCCGGCAGGAAGGCAGGTAGATTTCTCTTCCATGTGCGCCAAAGAAAGGGTGAAGTTCGCATCTGGACACTGTTGCAAAAGCTGACTCGCTGACGGTCGATATAAAAAACTCAGGCGAGAAAAAAAATCGCAAACTTCACCAAATACCCTGTTGAGGTGCCCTAGAAACACCGGCAACTTCGCCGGCAAAACAAACCATTTCCAAAGGAAGCACTTCCTACTGGTCCTACTGCTTAAATAGGGCAGGAAGCAACTGCTTTACACAGACAACTCTGTGGTTTTGTATAGCACTGTAAAAAACAACACATGCAACATTTACATATCCAAGACTTGTCGAAATCTTTCTGAGGGTGTCTGGTTGTCAAGTAAAGATAAACTATCCTGATGTTGTGATACAAGGGCCCCAACTTTGGCAAAGATATACAACAAACTTTCAAATCATACGGTATAAGTAATAAAAACATCTTCCCTGATGCTGGGCCACATGGGACTTCAATTAATTGTTCCAACTGCCCAAGAGTGTCCAAACCTTCCTAGCCAATGAATCTGACCTGCAATGTCATGATACAGAAAATCCAACAGTTATGACCTTGAAATTTTTGAAAAAATATATATGGAAAATGTGTGGAAGTTCGAACTGCGACAAGTTGCTCCCTGAAGATTGAATCGTTCACTGGCGACCAGTAATTTGGCTCACTCTTCACTTCAGTCCCTCCAATAGCGCCATGTGGTCACCTGGTATTGACAAATTTTGATGCCCTTCAAATCCTCCAAAGGTTCCCTACCTTTAGGAGGCTCCCCCTCCCACCAACATCATTACACCTTTTAGCACGGGGGGATCACCGCTGTTTACTGGGTTGGGGGCCCCCACCTCGGCGCCCTTGCCACGACCACCAGGCTCATCCATGAGGGCCACCCCACGAGAATGAAGGAGCTGCAACGATTGAATAGGCGAGGATCATCCGGGATGTGACCAACTAAAAAAACTACAAAAAACATGGGAAAAAATATGAAAAACCATGGAAAGATATGTCCAAAAAAACATTCCGAAATGATAGGAACTGCATGTAAAAATGGTTCTGGAAAACGCACTGACTGATCTTTATCATACTGGAAGGTCCAGCTCTTTCGGAACCAAAAAAGAACAAACATGACCATCACGGTAGGTTCCTTACAGGACTTGGCAACGCCTGCCATGCCTCCGTATCCCTCTGCCTAACACTTTCTGTCACCTCTTTTCAAATAGATTTCTTGGAGGCTTCCAATCCACCATCATTATTCATATATTTCATATGATTTCTCTAGTTAGCTTCATATGAGCGTTGGATCTTAATTATTGTCTAACCAAATGAAAGAACATGGAAAAAGGACCCCCTACCTTGTCGATCTTTAACAACATTTCGCAAGTGTTTCTGCGCCCCCGCCTGGCGAATGCGATCAGCCTCTGGGAAGTTGTTGGCTCGACGTGCCTGGAAACAAAGCCGTTTCCGGTCATTTAATCAACCTGGAAACTCCTGAAACAACTGGGCAATCCATACAATTCTCAAAACAAACCACCTCTTTTAGAGTGACGTTACCTGACAAAACTGGGAATTCACTAAAACAAAATTATAGGATTTTAGATAGATTTTGCACTACAACAAGATTGTAGGATTATAGGAAGCTAGGACGAAAATTGTGTTTCACATTTCCTGTCTTCCAAAGTGTTCCATGATGTTCGATCCAGCGTTCCATGATGTTCGATTGCCTGGGCTTTAAAATCAGCTAACAAAGCAGCCATTCCAACCTCGTTGCGTTCATCAATCAGCTTCTCAATCTCCTTGGCAGCAAATGGCAGCTTCAAGTTGAAGGCCAGCAACGTCAGCACAACCAAAACACTGACTCAAAGTGTTTGTAGGTGCTGCCTTTATTTCCCAGAAAATCTCAACAGTTTCAAATCAATCATTTCATATGTTTGATGTCGTAGTTCCTTGTAACCTCCATTGATTAATGTTCCACTTGCTTTGAGGCATGAAGAAACAGCAATCCCAACCGTCAAAACAAGAGAAAACAACCTTTTCACAGATTGATTCGCAGAGCTTTTGGCTTGCTAGTCTACGCTGGACTAGGTCCCCCCCACATTCACCGGAGGTGCGTTGGGGCCAGGCCTCATGCACAATGTTCTATATATTCACAAAATGCAAAAAATTCAAGGAACAATATTAGATTGCATCATGATTGCGTCTCAAAAAATAGAATCCCTTCAACAATCAATTAATTATTGGTTCCAAACCAAAAATCAATCAATTATGTTCAGTATATCCTAAAACCATTGAAAGGACTTGAACTTTGAGACATTCCAACTCAAGTGCCGTGCTCACCACGATCAATGACGCCATCTTGGCTCTTCATGGGCTCCCTGAGCAGCTTTGTTAGATTATACAGGAGATATCGGGTAAAGATCTTGTAGATTGGTACCCTGATAATGTGGCAATGAAGTTTTCAGAATATGATTTGATATTTGGGAAAATTGGTTGGTCAGTGAATCTAAGGATCCCCAAGCACTGTTAGAGAGTTTTTTGCATCTGAAATGTTGCTTTTTGGTGGTGCCCATGCTCAGAATAGATCTTGAAAAAGTTCTTAACCCCTAGAGATCCGAAGGGGCAACAAAAACCAATTTCAAACATCAATTTCATGGCGGAAGTCAAGTAAGTCTCCGCCACCAAATTCACAATCCACCTCTCAAGACGAATCTGACCTCTACTCAACTGCCCCTCCGGCCTTTTGGCAGTTCGTGCCTTCCCCTTGCGCTTGTCTTTGCCATCCCCTGAGACATTGAAGATCATCGAAGAGATTCCAACACGATGAAGCTCAGAAAATCCCTTTGTGAATCTCTTCCCCAAACATCACATGAGTCATATGTGTTGAAAAAAGCTGTTCGAAACTACACCACCGCCATCCACAATATCAAAATTGAGAAATCACTTGTAACTTACAACTGAATTTTTACAAAAACTTGGAGAAACACACAACTCATCACAAGGCATCGCCAAGTCATAACACGCGACACCGGCCTTCATCATCATCCATGATTCCACCTGGGAAAGGTGCCTTGGAACTGTACCTGCCAGTTGAATACACATGTTTTTGATATGTACGAGTATGTACGAGTAGTGATCATTGAATCATGTATTACTAAGTGCAATTAAGGAATCCTTTCGTAGTACAAATTGAATGAACAACTCGACAGTGCTAACATTGTCGCTTTGCAATGTGTGTTGAATGATGAATGCATTTCTGTGCTTTTTTGTTCTCTTTATTCAGTCACTCCTTCCGAGTCATAGAGGGTACACGAGCTGGTTCTCAGTCAAGTTGATCTGCAAGTCCGGGACAGGCTTCTGGTTCTCCCTGCAGAACTGTCGGTACTCCTCATACCTCATTGGTGTTCAGAATCAAAAGTCAGCATTTGGTTTCCCAAAAAATGTTTCAACCATCAAATATCAAAACTGTCAGGTCCGAATTGACTGATATGACCTTTATGAGAAAGTCAAGCTGTTTTTCGCAGCAAAAGCCATTTATATCAGTTTATAGTTTACTGAATTTTCTGTTGTTGATGTCCTTCCGCACCCCCTGTAACAGCCCGTAAAGGGTGTTCTTTGCTGGTTCAACTTGCTCGTGTTCATTTTCAGTCTTAATGAATCTCGAACTGCGTTGTCGGACACTCGATTCAAGAGCTCTTCAACACCACGGACCTCAGTATGGCGTTTTCTCAGTCACCAAGCTGATGCACCGTCGCCCGTCAACAAAACGGGGCCCCCATCGATGTCAATGCATGTCCAAATTCCAAACAGGCAGCATGGCCGCAGAAATCATGGAAGCACAAATGAATTCTGTCTAATGTCAAAAAATGTCAAAAACAAGGTGACCAGCTGCAACTCAACTGCGCGAAAGATTTCTATAGAGTTCTATTGTATCAGGTGTGTCGGTTTGCAGCCCTACTAGTACTTGACTTTCCAGCTGCTTCTGGACCACATTTTTTTGAAGATTGAGAGCTGACCCATGATTCCTACCAAAGCATCTCGCCGCACTGATATTGACTGAGCTGTCCGAACTGCTGTCTTGTAGCCATCATGACCTCAAAAAAAATCATTCGACTTGACGGTTCGAATGGCAAGGCTGCGGTTTTTTGGATGAGCTTGACAAATGGAATTTTTAATGGTTGGATCCTGATCAATCATGGCCGGATCCAGTCAGGATTCACTTCTGTGTCTGATGGAGCTTTAAAGCGATCACACAAGAAGATATCAGAAGTGGATCATGGAAGAGCAATGTCAAAAAAAAATGGTCGTCATTACCAATCTCTGAATTTTGATTCTCAAAATTTCTCTCCTTTGGAACATGTTCAGTTGAAAAAGCAACTGTGACACTGCAAGTCAAAGTAATACCAAACACCTCACTCACCTTTCCAACAACTCGCACGTGTCTATAGTTGAATCTAAGTGTGCTTTGCAAAATTTCAGAATTCCTTCAAAGGAAAATGGAAATGCTACACTTTAGGAAACCCAGAGGATTTTTACAGGAAAAAAAAGAAAGTCGAAAAAAAAATCCCCTGAAGTCGCGGCTGGTACAAGAGATGCACAACTGCAAAGGCTCGGAACTTTCCTTTTGTCCAGCACCCTGGTCGTGGTTGGTCTTGTCAACGCTGCCAAGGCTGGGAAAGGTATGAAATGAATGAAGTAGTTGTCACATGCAGCATCTGAAAAAATTCATTTGAAAAGAAACCATCGAATCTACCAGAATCGACTTTTAGTTGAGAAATGTTTTGACAATCAAATAGCTCAACCATACTCTTGGTATCTGTATCGCTCACCAATAACTGAAGCCAACTTGCTCATCCTACTAGCACATGCATCAGCTTGGCCACACATCAAACATCCCCAATTGGAGGCGTTGGACATGACTTGGCATGGCCTCAAAGTAGCCAGATCCAACACCTCGAAGACGAAGTTTCGCTTCAGTTTGCTTCACAATGCCTCAACTGGCAAAGTGTGTCTGCACTTAAGCGACCTTGGGGGTGAAAAATATACTTCTCCCAGACGGATTGAAGGGAACATGGTTTGAATTGAAGCTTCTAATATCAAAGACTTTCATTTGAGTCAAAGGTCAGACCTGATTTAATAGTAACGTCAATCAATTTCATGGTCAATGGCGAATGCAACATTACTGTTGTTTCTTCTATATGGCAATACAATCATGGTTGTATAATTATTATCGCTTCTATTGTGTATCATCATGGTACGGTAATATCCAGTATATCTTTCTATCCTGATATATTGTGGCTATATTATTTGACTAACCCAAGAGACCAGTCCCAGTGTAACTTTTTGGTCACTGCGTCTGCGTCCCCACACGTTTCATGTTGGTACCCTTGGCACCAATAATACGTCGAGCCACCTTCCAGGTCGTACATATTCGTCAAAATGGGAATCTTCCCGGAAATGGTACAGGGTGAAAATATGTGAAAATGAACATGTTTGAAACCACCCAGTTTTAATTGTATACTTTCCACCTGAAAGTCCTTGTCATTCTCAATGCCGATGATGAAGCGGCAGGTGTACCTACCAATCGACATCGACATCGGGCATGGACCACTTCAAGTCACTGAAATCTGGGCTGCGTGGGGGCCCCTCCTGAAAAGAAAAAACAGATCCCCGGTTTCAGTTTCAGTCGGTTTCCCTGTTTTCCCAGGCACTTCTTCTGGCTCTTTCCAGGAGACTTGTCTGCCTTTGCTATCACTGCATCGCAAAAAATGAAGGCAAAAGTAGAAATGGAGTACTTAAAATAAATGAAACATATTGATGCGGTGCAACAATTGTGTGACCAAACACGTAACCATTAAGCTTCTGACGTTTCCCGAAGGAGTCGAATTGGCCACAGCCTTCAAGCATGGTTTTGTGGGCCGTTTGTGCCCAAGTTCGCAGTTTTTCAGTGCGAAAGATTCTCAAAAACAGGGAAACAAGCCAAAACAAATGATGAGAAAAAGAACCGGCATGGCATCCTTCTCATTTCCACATCCCTTCATTTCTTGTGGCGAGGTATGCAACCCCTCCATGCATCCAATCTTTAAATCTTGCCCCCAAAAGTGCCCAAGGCATTCCAAGGCCAGCACTGCCGGTGGTGTTCCCCAGGTTTGTCCAGGTGCTGGCCTCGGCTTGAAAATGATGACAATGCCAGAGGTAACTTCTCTTGAAAATCATACAGTAGGAAAATAGGAGAAATCACTCAGCTTTTATTGGTTGGTTATGCTTGGGCATACTTTTGCTATCAGTGTCAGGATTTGTAATGAAGAGTAAAACCACAAGAGTTTTTAGAGTTCAAATTGGAGTAGTCAGTATGTATAATGTGCTTAAGGCCGGCAAGGTGAACAAATGCTGAAACATCATTGAATACTACAAAATACTATAATAGTCATAACTTTATAACAATAGTAAAAATAATAGCTAAATGTGAATATCAAATATATTCATTTAAAAAAAATAATATCGACATTAGTACATTGTATCCAAAGTTTAAACTTTGAAATAAACATCAAGTTATCACATCGTTTGATATAGAGCTGCAGGTCACTTGTAACCCTCCATTGAGGACCAGGACGGGAAGCCCCAGGCTGGGAAGGGCATGCCGGGATACGGTGGAGGCATGTTTGGATTGCTCGCCCAGTTGATTCTCAAAGTGCCTTCCAAGCCATTCAGCACCTTCAGGCAGATGCGCCATTTTTGGTGAATGCGCTTCACGTTTTTTGACCACAGTCCCCTCTGTAGATGAACAAGAAAGACTGGTTGTTTGGAGAAGCCAGGAGTAAAAAAGTGATTGCATTCAAGTCTTTATAGAAAACTTCGGTACTTTCAGGGATAGATTCCTCGCCCCTTAACCCAGCACCTTCCCGTTCAAGTCGTTCATGGCAGCCTTGTGAAGTGAACAGCTCTCTGAGATTCTCTCAGTATTTCCGAAACAATTCCGAGCATGTCACAAATGTCACTTTCAAATTCAGAATGCAAACACATGTCACTGATGCATACTGATACCGCACATGCAAGTAACATCAAAAAAACAAACAATTACAGTAGACGTACATGGACGATTGATGAGTGATGAGCCCCCGTCCTGAGCATCTGGAAATTGCTCGAAGATGATCATAGCACTGGCTCCCGCCTACGAGTTGAAATTGAAAATCAAATCACCACACCGCTCGCAGAGAACCAAATCTGCTTCACTTTGGAATTGGAGCAAAGAATGGCAAAAATGCATAGAGAATCATAAAAAATTCGCCTCATCCACGCGGATTTGCTTGACAGATCCGTAGCGACTGAAGACCTCATCCGATGAGCTTGTGATGTCTAAAGGCTTGCTCAATTCTAGCCTTTCTTCAGCATGTTGGAGTCTAAGTGTCTTTGTAACAATTTTTTTGGGCACCGATCACCAACATTCACCAATATAACTATGACTATGATCCAAGATGTTTCCCGTTCTCTTAACCACCTCCTTAAGCTTTTGCAATGTCATCATGTCAGGAAACTCACTGAAACTGCAGCAAAACTTCACAGGCATCAAAACTGAGCCCTTTCACTTTGTGCAGGTCGTCTTCAGTCAATTGATATCTCGGGATGGCTGGAAAGTGGGAAGCAATGCGCGCTGTGTGTTCTGACAGCTGATCGTTTCCCATTCTTCAAAAACCATGAAACAAAATCAAGGCCGGCTTTTCGCCAATGCATTGAACGGGTTGCTTCATAACACAAACGAAAATATCAACGTCTGTAATTGCGCATCAAATAGACCCTTCATGCAGTGGCACTGCAGTATCTGTAGCATTAGCTATTGCTCGCCATGGCACTGAAATTTCATGCCCTCCACGGAAACAGTAATTGCTGGCTCGGGAGGCATAGTTGGCGTGTACCTTCCATCAGCAGCAAACACGGGAAGCAGCAATCAAAGTCTTAGTATAAGTGAATTCAACGGGATGATATATGGCACAGTATCCGATCTATATATTTGAAGCTATGATTTTGAAGCAGCCCTGGTATTTTCACGTATTTTCTAGGGGTCCATCATGTTCTTTCGTCCCCTAATCTTGAAATGGAGTACAGTAACTCAGTGACCGGCGTCATCCGGTGTCACCGACAAAGGGCCCAAAAGGTCATCCAAACGCCAAATTTGAGGGGCACGGTGCAGGAGGTAGTCCAGGAAACATCGGCCTCGGCTCCAACAACTGGCATCCATGATCGCACCAAATCTATGTAAAGATTACAGGAATCTGTGCATCCATCCAACCAAAATGATGAACCTAATTTTTGTACCTGACATTACACCCCTGGAAAACTAACATTGGAACCCCAAAAAAATTGGTGGTTTGGGTTGATGTTTTCCCAATTTCCAAGCATAGGATCGAGGCACGGAGTTGGAAAATTGGAGCCACTGAAGCCTTGGTGATGTTGAAGCCCTTGCTGAATGTACCTGGCAACATCTTTTGATATCCTTTAACTGATGTCATGGAATGGAAACTCCTTGATTTTTTTTGATATCCACAAGAAAACATGGAGACATCATGATTTTCTTTGAGATGTCATTCATCAATGCGTGATTTGTATGGTACTTCTGACACATCCTGATCATTGTTCAAAAAAAACTCGTGAGAACTTCCATGGGGCACTGCACCATCTGCATGTAAGCTTGAGCCATAGCATTATCAAAAGGTGGTGGTGCAACACCCTGAGTTGCGGTCATGTCGCGTGAACGACGTTGGCAGTGGGAGTTTCTGACATTAACCCTGTCAGTTGCTTAGAGTTGGGCCTTTAGAGTGTCCTTGGCCCTGAGTTTCCGGCAGACATAGCAGCGCTGTCCCCGGAAGGTGCAGAACCAAGCATCGCCTTCAGAAGCCGATGCCAGCAAGAGAAGACACGAGAATGCATTAGAATTCTCGTATGACTTATATACGTACATATGGCTGGTTGTCAAAATGTTGGTTCCTGAGTTCGGTCCTACTACCCCATTTACATTGAGGCCGATGGTAGTTAATACTACGTACAGGACTAGCAATGTTCTCACAAGCTTCTTTTTGTGGAGTTTAAAATGGAAACACTAAGAGAAAAATGTTCCATGTGCAAAACTGTGAACTGTGGAAGTACTATTGAATCCTACTAAACTGGAGATGCTGTCTGGGTGCCTGCATGGCCGCTGGGTCTGCCATTCCAGGATAGTTTGCTGCCTTAACAGAATCGAGGATGAATTGGAGTTTTCTGGACTCACCAAGAATTTCAATAATGCCAGATTTCACTCTTCCATTTCTATGTGCTAGGAAATTACAGGGAGTCTGGCAAGACATTTCACTGGCAAGTGACTCCTGTATTTGGAAGGCTTCATATGCTAAGGAAGCTCGATAGCTTCCCTTTCTGTTGGGCTGAAAACCGAAACCATTTCCAGACCAACTGTCACTGCATTGAGTGAACGACCATCGCTGTCTCGATTTGTGTCCTTGGTCCATTGCACAAGCACTTTTCAGACCATTCCCCTGTGCTCAAAATGGCACTGGGCTCCTCTAAAATCTTTGAACAAAGGGAATTTTACAATTTCTTGACAGTCAATGTGTTGGCCATCAGCATTGGATAAGCAACACTTGTTCAGTTCAGTCCGAACCGACTGGATTCACTTTGTTTTCGTCACTGTCACAAATTTCTATCGTAGTATATAGTGACCGCAGAGTTGGTGACTCATGTCGTGTGTTTTTTAAGCAACCTCGGTCATCTTTGATTGGATTACAAGAAGCGCAAAGAACAAGTTTTCCGCCTACAAAATCCTTTAACACCTCTATACAACCTGCCCTCAGCAGTCTGCAAGAAACTCTTACCCAAACTACTTGGGGCAAATCACTGTGCTATGAATAGGGAACAACAAGGTCCAGCCTCTTCGAGAGGATGCGCAAAAATTAAGACGTCTGTCAAATTACCTCAGAAGCACAAAAGTGGAAGCAGGCTACTAGCAATGGATTTCATGGAGTTTTTGATCTGTTCTGTACCATGTTATATCTATTTCACTCTATTTCTAGCTTGAGACATTGGTGATGTGTGTGTGAAAGTCATCAGCAGTGTGTGGATTCTTGAAGCTGTTCACCCTTGGATCGAGGATCACTTGGGCCGTGGCGAATTGGCCAAACGCACAGCCCAGGGGCCCAGGCCGCGCCTGAATTGCCTTGAGCCCATCAATTGTTCATCCGAAAACCTTGTCAACCAGTCATTGCCTGCAAAGCGATCAATTCCTGACAGGTCATAGCTGGTACACCATGAAAAAATCTGTGTTACACTATGGCATCAGCAATTTACTTAGCGCAAAAAGGGCGCAGAAAGTCTTGCAGATGCTCACACCATAACTTCTATTTTGGCGCTACCACATCGGCCACATGCAAATTCAGTGAAACGAGAGGGGCAATGTAGCTGAAACATCAATGATGATGGGACAATTGTCCGAGGTTGTGAAGGAGTGTTTTTGGTAGATAGACTTGCATCGCTACCCTCCGTTTGGATCAATACCAACATATTTCATGGCCTGGTGATACGTGTATCTCGAAAGGTCATCACAAGCTTCTATCACTGCTTCTGCTTTTATGTTGAGCTTTGCAATCCAAACCACTTGGACAGAGTTTCATCGGAAGATAATGATAGACATTGATAGACCATGCATAAAAATCACTATAAATGACTCTACCAAAACAATAACCGTCAAGAACATCACAGCTTTTATGGATGACCCTTCCCAACTTTGTGAAACTGTCTCAAACACTGTCAGCTTTTGGAGCCTCAAGATGGAGACATAGCAAGTTGAGTTGGGATGTTTTTATAGTCACCCAAGGAACTCTTGAAATATTGAGGCTTTATTGATTCATGTGTTCCATTTGATCTGTTTGTCAATGTTTCCAACTATCCAGCATATCATCATGAATTTCTGAATCGGAACCAACAAAAAAAAACAACAACTTCTCACTTTGTCACCTCACAGGCGACTTTGGGGATGCTGTAGGAACAAACCACCCATCCCTTCCTTGGTCCGAAGCTACTTGGATGTAGAAAATATCACATCACATCACATCCGTCAAATCTTCCCCGCAGCAGAATTTCCACGCAGGATTGAAGAAGTGCAAAACATTGCAAAACACGACTTTAGCCATGACAAGACATCAAATAATATGCGATTAATGGTATTCTCCAATAACGTCACGCTTCCTGGGGGGCTCTTAACCCTGTGGTGCCCAGGATCCCTTCCATTGGGGTCCACGGCTCAAGAGGTTGGATTCACATGTTCGGTGACCCGCTTGTAGGTCTCATCCAAGGCACCACGAGCTGCCTCAAAAAAAAGGTCTCAAGTCATGGGGGAGGCAATTAAAAAATCATCCATTGTTAATTGTAATTTTTTTTACATCATCCAAACAAAAAAAACATACATCAAGGGGGGATAATAAATGGATGAGGACATAATTAATTTCTGGCAATCCTATCTCATTTTCAACGAAAAATGAGACCAGGAATCCCCTCCTCAGAGAACCTCTTGTTCTCCTGTGCAATCCGCCGTTGGATCACCTGATGCAACTGATTCAATCATGACTTGAAAAATCCAAACACGCATATTGCGAAAGTTGTTACTACAGTCATTCCTAATAAGGGATTACGGAGTCGCTAATTATACACAGATTGATTGATCATCTAAATTTCATACTACCAAGGCAATCTCCCAGCCAATCGTGCCTCCCGTTGCACATGTGGAAGGTTAAAGGTGTGAACCAGCTCACGAACCACCACATCTGGTTCCTGACAGGGAAGCTGAATGAGACGAGTCTGCATAGGTTGAAGGATGGTGATTCCAGTGATCAAATGACATGCTGCCTGCGCTGAAGCCTCCAACATGTCTACCACCTGATTCACATAGGCAGCCTGGCACAGCCATGGGAAGGAATTCAAACAAAGAAATTCTCAAAAATGGACGTCCATTTAATTCAAGCATCATGAACATGAACATGATCATGATCATCATGATCATGATCATGATCATGCTCATGATCATCATCATCATCATCATCATCATCATCATCATCATCATCATACCATCATCATGATGATCATAATCATCATAACCATCATCATGATGATGATCATCATCATAACCATCATCATGATGATGATCATCATCATAACCATCATCATCGTCATCATCGTCATCATCGTCATCATCGTCATCATCATCATCATCATCATCATCATCATCATCATCATCATCATCATCATCATCGTCATCGTCATCGTCATCGTCATGAATCATCATGAATCATCATGAATCATCATGAGTCATCATGAATCATCAATCATGAATAATGAATCATCTACACGTCCCTCTGATGGTATCCACCATGGCCTTCAGTCGGGCTTCCGTGAGGGCCTGCGTCTGAGCTGCCTGGCAGTGGATGATGTAGAAAGCTTCAATGTGCTAGTTTGACAATTAAAAATGGAAGTCTGAGCCAGATGCCTCCTCCACTGTGCTGGTGAGAACGTCCTGACATTGAATCCAAGGCAGTGTAGGAAATATCTTCGCCGCGGTGGTAGGCATCAGGGAGACATTAACTTGGATCGAACGGGGAAAACATGTAACATGGAAGCCAAAGCAATCTGAGTGTGTTGATACTGCAAACCTTCCAAATGATTGGAGGCAAACTCTGGAATGGGAGAATTATAGTACAAGTACAATATATAATATAGTACAATTCTGAGTACTACGCATCCATCTTCACCATCATTTCATAACCAGGAGATACCATGAAATCAGCGACCAAGAAATGTGTTAGTGAAATAATCAAGGTAACTCCCTAGCCAACTGTGCGATTCTCCTCCAAGTAGGAATCCACTGTTCCCTGGTGCACGCCCATGATCTGCCGGAACATCTCATCCTGGATGCCAGGACTTGCAACATGAGAACACACCCTTAATCATCCATATAAGGATATTTGTCCATGATTCCATCATGTCAGTTTTCGTACTATCAACTTGTCAAATCCTATCAACATCAACATCATGGTATAATCATCCTCAACATCTGTTGGTTGCATGACTCCGCCAAAACGGCTCCTCCCTTTCTCGTAGGCGCTCTTCAGCTTGACGCCGCCCACTCTCCATGGCCTGGCCACTGTAGCGAGGGTAGATTGATGGGAAAATGATTCAAATAAAGTTTTTGCATTTGCTTTCTTTGATCATTCTGTTTGATTTTGTTATTCCAACCCATCTTTCATCATCCTCTTTGAGGTGTTATTTTGATTCAACCCAACAACACATCTTAAAACTCCCATTCCTGTTGAAGTTCCAATTTCCCTTTTTTTGGCCAAGGAATCACGTTTTAAATGCCTGACGATCTTGACGGTCGCGTTCCGCCAACTTCACCATGGCAGCGATGCGTCGTTCCTCTTGGAAGCGCAAAAGCTCCTGGAGCATGAGCACGGTCAGTTGGATCAAGGATGGAGGAGGGCTGGTGCCATATATTTTGAACCTGCAGAGAAGGATTTCCAGCGGCCACTGACCACTGAATTCATACATATAATATGTATACAAATAATGACGTATTACGCTATACAACTCAAAATGGATTTACTGTAGTATGAAATTGCCGAAGCCAAGTCCAACCAACAAATCCACAGAAATTTTCTTCACTTAGCCACAATCTGGATGGTTCCCCTTTCCATATACCCAAAAAAAAGGGGCACTGCCATGACAACTGCCATGCCCATGTTTCATCCTTGGACAGCTGATCCAAAGTCTGAGAGATGATGCTCCCTTGAACTGACCTGTCAAGATCAAAGGATCCAAATCCACAAGACATCGAAGGAATCTCCAGAATGACTACATTTGCTGACAGAAATGTAGTCATTTAATGATATCTACGGATATCCAACATAGAGTGTCTTGTTGTCAAAACAGGACTTCAATAACTTTCCCAACTGAGCTTTCTCAGAGACTGAGCACATGACTCGAGAACACCTTCAAAAGCCTTGTCTCTGAGCTGGTCAATGTACCTGCAGCTCAACCCTTGAGCTCACCCAAAAAATCAACATCGAAGGGATTGTTAAGGAAGAATTCACCTCCATAATCTCATATCATGTGCAATTCTCTTTTAATTTCAAACATGTTGATTATGTTGATGAATCTTGCTGCGTATTTGGGAAGTATTAATATCAAACTATCGACATTATACATCCAAATACCAAAAAAATCAACTGCCCCATTCACCAAACAACAACATACAACAACATACAACAACTAAACTTCCCTCCGTTTTCCCAGTCACTTCCCTCTTCCAACCCCCCCGCCGCCTCTTCTCCTCAGTTCGCGTGGCCGTCTCGGCGAAGCGCTCAGCTGCACGGAGCTCATTGATCAAATCCAAACCTCGGGGAGTCATGGGAAAACCCAAGGATTTTTCAAGAAAAAACGGTTGGGTTTCATTCCAGGGTTAGAGGACAATTAAAGGAAAACATGGATGATAATACGTACAGTAGTATGTGGTACTAGTAATGCTATGAGAATATTGTGATGATATTATGATGTGTTTAAGATTGCTTGAGTATTTCATATTATATATTTCATAATATGGCCGGTTTTCTGTGAATCTCTTTTCCTCCCTCAAAAGTCCTGCATTCTATCCAACATATTTTTTTTGTGAAACATATGAAAAAAACTTGGGTGACGGACGCTTCTCTTTCCCTTCAAACATGAGATTCTGAAACCTGCCAGGTTGGATTTGGAGCCACAGGAGCGATTCCAACAAAAGTTGTGCGTAGAAATTGGTGGCAGGGTGGACGCTCGGCCACGAATGATGCGCTGCAGAAGGAGTACAGCCTTAGATGAAATGTAAATGTAGCAGGATGTAGCAGGGATTGGCAACCACATCGAATTGCATTGCGTCTAAATGAACAAAAACAGACTGCAAAAATGACAGTAATTTTTTCCAACCATCAAAGCTCCTGCCGGTGCAGCGACATGAATGGTTGGTGAAAAATGGGAGAAATGGTTGGCCACCACTGTTGCGGCCTACTGTGTGTGTGTGACGCAAGGAAGCAGTATATTGAGGCCCTGGCAGATTCCTGTTCCTCTTCTTCTGGCAAGACCTCTCACAAGTCAGTTAAATTTCTGTAACAAGTTTCGGGAAAATCAAATGCATCAAATTCAACTTTGCTACTGTGAATCGTTGGCCGTCACCATTGGATGTCACCATTGGTAAGTTCATCATTCCATCCTGTTGAGTCCTCTGAGGCTCTGAACGTCATTCTTCTCCCTAGGGGAGTCCGGACGATCCAAGACATTCCGCAGATGGAACCTGAGCCAACAAAAACAAACGAAGCATTGAGAAGACACTAGACATGGCTACCTTTAAAAATTTCATCCAGAAACCCAAACACATTCCAAACACTATTCTGCATTATGAAGGAAACATTGTAAAATTATATGATCAATCAATGATGAATACATGTCACCAACGACAATCTAAGTTCATAGCTTCTTTAGGCCACCTGCACTTAATCCATTCTCTCCCTGGCTGAAAGTTGTTGGGGGAAGTTTGAAAATGTATGAAAATGACTTGAAAATGTATGAAGATGCTGCTTGGTGTGCAACATAAGGGGTTCGAAGTCCAAATGAAGTTTAGATATATGTTATGTTTCCTTTCAACCAAGGAAGCTGCAGAAGAGAGAAACCACAAATTCACGTCTTCAGGGATTTTGAAGCCAGGAGGAAGCAGAAAAACTTGAAGCATGTTCAACCAAACACCAAGAATCAAAATGAAAAACCACTTCAAAACCCTTCCTTTTTGCAGTTGAAATAAAAATCTGACATACAGAAATGGAAGCCCAAAGACTGGTAGCCCAGGCTTACAACTCCTATAATAGAATGGCGCCGTTGGCCTAACTTGAGCCACTCTTACTTAAGCTTCAAAAAGAGGGGCACTCTATCCCTACAAAGATCCGAAGTAGGTACCGGATACCTATGCCAAACAATATCTCGCAGATCTTTTGAGCACAGTCATCTTGTTGACTCCACTTGATGAATCATATGGCAAAATCGAAATGGTCAAGCCAAAACTCTTGCCTTGCTGTCACCCTCATTTTGCTGCAATTCCTTCCAGTTCAGAAAGGTGTTCAAAGATGAATTGACAAATTTGACAATAACTTTGGCAATCTGGGCAGAATAAACTGCAATAAACTGCAATAAACTGCAAGGTCTTCCTAGGTCTTCAAACATCGTGGAGTTTTTCGTTTTTTTCGTTTCCGCAGTCCTTCTTGATGCTTTCCATAGCTGTCTTGAGTGCAGTTGTCATTTCCAACTCCTGGAGCAAGCCATAGCTATGCTGCTATCTGCTATTGTTTTTTTACTCACGTTTTTTCATATTGCAAATGTATCTAGATAATTTGATAGATATTTTGGAAGAGAGAGAGAGAGAGGGACCTGGCTATGATTGTTGTCAGAGATATGTTGTTGTTTTCCTGGATGTTCTCATTGTTAAAGTTTCAGAGTTCAACATCTTTTTTTCTCTTCAGAGTCTTAGGCACCCTCCGTGTCCTTTCGGAGCTGATGACTGGATTTCTTCTTGGCGTCCATGTCCTCACGCTATGGGAATCTGATGGGCACTGCTCTGCTCTTAGTAAGACAAAAAGGGGCACCCACCGTCATGGCAATCAACCTGATTACAAATTAGAAGTATCAGTATCACAATCTAATAATATCACTGTCACAACCTGTAATGTCCTCATCACCACCGCCATCACCGCCCCACGACCAGTTTACTACTAAGTCCATCAAATCCAAACTCCATACCTATAAAATCCTAAAAAATATTTAAAAAGATTGGAAGTCAAACCTTCTCAAGTGCAGATGACGTCCTTTGGATGCTTCTCAGTTGCTCTTAGCACCGATGGATGAAGTGACCTGGAGACATGGGAGATGGCCATGGGAGATTTCCATCTTTGCCAATCACACGTTTTACCAACTGTTTGGTGCACCAAATATTTTTGGAATCTTGGTGTTCCGGCGCTTCAAGCTGCACAAGTCCCGGGAAGCTTGCCAAATCCTTGGTCAATGGATCGATAGAATCAGTAACTAAATTAGTGACATATGGCGACCATGTGTGGAAAACATATTGAAGAAACAAAAAAAACAATATCACTAAATTTTACTATTTCACTCTACTCTTGCGATATCTGTTGCACTTTTTCTTGTCCATAGAAATCCCAGTGAAGTGCGAAGTTGATGGGCCAACATCCTCGACTTCCAGGCGCTGGGTGCTAGGACTGAAGGCTGAACCTGACATCAAATCACCCGTGGTGTTTTTGTTTCAGCTACTGCTCACAACTCGGGACATTCCTTTCTTGAGGACATCAAATATGTATTCTAAGATGCACTATGATACAATATAAACTGTAATTGGAAAAGATATATAAACCATTATAAATCAAGAATATAACAAATAGATGTAATTAGATCATTAGTGTAATAATATTTCAGAATCTCTGAAAAAGCAAATTAAGTTTCTCAAGTTGTCTTGCGTTGTCTCGGCGCATGATTCAGGCCTCAATCTTGGCCGTGTTGTAATCTGGAACATGGCCATTGCCTCGGTAGAAGTACTGTCTGAGTCAATAAGTTTGAAGTAATGAGTCGCTGAGTAAGAATCTGGAAAGAACATGAAGTAACATGGCGTGACACTTGGTTTTTGGACCATAAAATGGTGTACAATCTCATGTTTAGAATTTCAGGCATGCAGCAATCGTCGAAGCCCCAAAAACCCTAAGTGTGACAGATGTGACAGGACCCTGACGAGCTAAAGGAGCATAAACCTGCAGAGAGGCAGTCAGTGGACACGAAAAAATCAAAGCATCAGGAGATCAGTGTGGATCTTTGTATTCTCCAGGCCTGAGATGTGAAATCTGCATATTCAGCGATGACATCGCGCCTTAGAAAATCATGATTTGTAAACATATCAGCCTTGAAATAAATTGAAATAATAAGTGTTTAGGATTTAGGCATCTAGTAAAAACTAGGTTCACTAGATCCTATGCGAGTTGACGTTTGATACAGCATCAGGCTATCTGTGTGTGGCGTTCCCTGATTTTCAAATTCTCAAAAAAAACGAAGGCCTACAGTATGCAATGCAACGAACATAGCAACCACTGAGGTCTGCTCTTGCGCACATTGTCTGAATCTGCCTGTCGCTGAGGATAGCTGCTTAGCAAAATTCAATCCTCCCATTGTTCAAGCATTCTATGTCTACACCTCAAACATCCTTCAAGACATGAGAGATTAGAACAATACCCTGCTGGAAGCATTGGACATCAGTTTTCCTGGTTTCATCTTTTTTGTTGAACGCAAAAACGTATTGAATCAACAAACTGCTGAGTCAAGGACTTTGGTGCGCTCTTTCTGCATTTTTCGGAGGACCTGGGTTCAATGAACAGTTCTGGCCACACATCTTTTGAAAACTGACTCTACTATAAACACCTGGATGACCGGGATAAGAGGGAAAGAGTCATATATCATATTATGTCTTTGACAAGTAGTACACACAGTTGCAAGAACGCAACAGTTTGCGGAGCCTACTGGCAACACATTTCTGTGTTAACAATCAACCATCGCAAGGTGCTTCTTTCAACATTGACATCTGCTATCTTTCCTTGCAAAGCCCAATGCCTTTGTACGGAGACGTTGGCACGCTGCCAACTTGCGATCGCGCTCCTGTAAGTTTCTGCTGGTTCTTGCCGAGTCAAATGGCAAAGTCAGCTACTGAATTTTGAGGATGTCAGGATGTCCTCCTCCTTTCGCTGTCTCACACGGTCAATCTGGCACCAATGGGCACATCAAGAAAGCAAGCTTGGACTTGGTGTCTCACCTTCTCTTTGGAAATCAATCAAAAGTACAATACGGGTGTACGTACTAGACTATACTTAACCAAACTCATCAAACACAGGACCATGCCGTTCGATTCGGTTTCACAAAGTGTTAAATCTGACCCTAAGGGAAAATCATGGAAAATTCATGTAATTCCCGACAAGATAAATTGCCCGACATGTTGGTAATATCATCTGATTTTGACGTATCAGAAATCCTCTCACAGCTTCTGCCTTACCAGTCTGAGCAGATTCTCTCTGCATGTCACGCTCCTCAAAGGCCTGACCATCTGAGATGTTGCAAGGTGACCAGTCCTTTACAATGTCACACTCGACTTTTTGGCTCAATGAATCAAATCATAGTTGTACCTAGATGATGGTACGTTTGAAACTAACTTCTCTGTTCTCGGTTATTATGTTTGCTGTATGTATACTGGTTCCATTATTTCCAGAAACTACTACATCATACAACCAAACAAGATGGCTCATTTGAATCAATCATAACTTAAACGTTTTAACGCATGATTGATCTGAATGCAAGGGGACATGTGCAAACACAAGAGAAGGGGTTCAACCGGCTCAGTGATATGCTAGCAGCTACACCGCTTTTGGGCTACCTTTGAGACTCAAGACTTTAGCGCAGTGGTCTCGAAAGGTTAGATCACCAAACATCTTCGGATTTCCCACAAAGATGATTGGAATTATCACAGCTATAGTAAATCCATGGTACAAACACACTATGCACAGGCATTTACAGTTAGAATAGGCCTTGCCCCTGTCCTGGCCCATAGCCTAGAGGGGTATAACCCATAGATTTGTGGGGCATAATATCACCCCAAAATCTATCCTAAAGGGCGGGACAGGGGGCAAGGCCTACCTGATAGAAAAAAAATAAGTATTGTAAAAGGGTCGTCCTGCGTAAAAAAATTGATGGTATTTTGTGTAGTATTTGTTTACCTAGTTTGTCTTGCCCTGTCTGTCAGAAGGTTGATGCAGAAACCGCTCAAGCCAGCCTTTGCAACAGCAACGGTGGATATTATATATCTATTTTATTTATTTTTGTTTTATTGAGAGGATATCTCAGAAAATTGAATGACAATGACCTCACTGAAAAGTGAATAAGTGCCGAAATGCACAAGTCATAGTTATTCAATTTTTTGGATATTTTTCAATGATTTTTCACAATGACACCCACTGAATCAGTGGTCTCTGCTGAACAAGCAGTCAGTGCAGAAATGCACTAGTCATTGTTATTTAAATCACTCCTACCCCCCATTTATCAATGAGACTTCGTCTCACAGCATGCCAACCCCCCTTATGGTCCGGAGCCCCTCATTTTTTGTGGTTTGTTTTCTGAAACCTAATGTTTGTTTTCCGGTAGCAGTTGTCTTGCCGTTCTGCACTAGGATTTGTTTATATAATATATATAAATATATATATACTAGATATTTAACTAGCTAGGTGGCAGGCGCAGTATTAAGATTTTTTTTTGTGGTAGGCGCACTCTCTCACGCCTGTAAAACAGAACAAAACGTTCGCGATTTTTTTTCAGCCCCCTTTGAAGCGTCCGCTAAATTTGCGAAACAAAAGCGCTTATGAACCAAATTGTGCATTATTTTTTGCGATTTCAACTTTGATATTTTGCTCACTGTGCTTGTTGTTTTCCTTTTTTGTTGATTGATTTTTTTGTTGGGGGATTATCTCATAAAAGTATATGATATTTTTTTGTAGTCAAATATCATCTATTTTGTCTTATCCTACTTGGTATTTTTCTTGGTCATCTAATTTGTTTATAAATTCCTTTAGCCGACTATCATTAATGAACGTTTCATACATTCTTTCCATATCACGAAATCTAGTTCTTATAGTATCATACTTATGAATACATTCAGTATGTTTTTTTATGAAGTTCCGCTATTTCAGTTTTAAACTTGTCATAGTCATCCTTTTTCAAAACCCAAAAAACATTACGGAATTTCCATATATTTATATATATATGTATTTAAATATTTAATATTAAATCATCTATTCAAAGTCAGCCGCGCTATTTAGATAGTCTTTGTTTGGTTTGTTTTTGGTAGTGTATGTTTTTACAGGTTCATTAGGGAACCTAAAAGCAGGACAACTAGAAAACTTATATTCATAATCATATTTTTTGTATTTAAGATTTTCAGCAGGTGCAGCGAATTCTGGCGTGTCTGCGGGAGATCCCGATGTTGACATTTGGCGTAGGTGGAAAATTTCCAGCCTAGCCTTTTGCAATTGTACGGCTGATTCTCACAGCGTTTGGAACGGGTACTACTACGGCTGATAACCTGTCAGCGGATATGACACCGATACAATTGCTAATAATAGTCAGTAAATATCAAGTATGAACCCTAATGATAGGTCGGACAATCAGGCACTTCTCTTTTTGCTGTGGACCTTGCTAGTGCAGTAAGGTCTTTGCCTTAAGCCAAAGGAGGCAGTCATCAGCGTCATACCAGCACATGAATGGTGCATATCGTAGAGGTATGTATGAGCCCATTTCCATTGACAGATAATAAAATATGCTACATACTTTACCATCTATTTTACTACATACATTACCTTATACAATACATACTTTTTTACAAGTAGTTCCCGGGCGAGCCGGTGGCGGAAGTTTCAAAAGAAAAAAGAACTATATAGCAAAGAAAGAATTTGCCTATAGAATGTGCGCAAGATGACCGACCATTGCGATGTCCAAATTTTTTT